>OMNN01102852.1:47675-57989 GCA_900302755.1 Chromis chromis
GGGGGGGGGGGGATGAATATTTATGTACCGGATGTTAAAACTTGTGTTAGGCTTAAAATAACGCATAATTAAAGGTGTGGCTGCTTTGAGTGACAGATGGGTTCTGTCATAGGACAGTCTTAGGCTCACTCATGGCCCAACCATGCCTATTTTTAGAGTTGAATTTGTGGAGTTGGTTTGAGTTCGGCACTGCCAAGATGGCGACAGCTGGAGCCACCACACTGAGCTTCAAAACTGCTCTTCAGAAACACTACTCTAAATACAGTCCATTAAATCAAACACCTTCTGGTTTTGTAGCTGAAAAGACCCCCTCTGGTGAAAATTGAGTTTCTTACCTTAAGAAGCATGAAGAGCAAAATAAGAAGTGAACACCATGACTGAGCATTTCCACCTTGAAGCCGCAGTGTAGTAATTACGGTCTCAAAAGCACAGATTCAGACTTACAACTTACCATTGTGAGGTGTAGAGTAGATTTACAGTGTTTGAGCGGAGTGGAAGGTGAGCTGCTGTGCTTGAGTTGCAGCGACTGGGGAGTAGAGAGAAGCAATGTCTTTATAAATCTGCACATCCTAGAAGAAGAAACGGCATAGTTATAGTTATATTTAAGCCATTTTAAGGCAGGAATATATTATCTTAATAGAAAAAAATAACTTAAATATCTAAATATACTAAATATCTGACTTTGATACACAGAGATGAGTTTCAAGGGTTTGATCATTTAACAGAGAGGGACTTTAACATTTTGTCCATTTTGCTTATTTAGTCTCAGCAACCAGTGTACATGTTGTGTGTGAATGAGAAGAAGTTGTGCTGGTGGCAGCAGCAGGGCCAGTAATTAAGACAGTCAACTTATTCAACAGAACAAAGACCTGTGTAAATCAATCTAATTCAATGTGGGTATTGAGAGTATGGAATTCTACCTTTTTGATGCATGGTCACTCGTTGTTTTATAACTTCTTTCACCTATGAAAGTGCTTTGTGGAGCACAGAAGCTTGCAATGATATCTTGTTATCCACATTTCCTCCTCACAGTTGTACAGTTCAGACCTTTGAAGCATTCTGACCTCCAATACTTGAGCAATGTGTCAGCAATGTGTCAGATCTGGCCATTTACCAAGACCTCTTTAGCCACAGGAGACCTCGACGGCCCCTCCGAATAATCACAGTCTCCCACTATTAACCTCTGGTCAGCTCCACAGGATCAGGTGGGAGGTTAGGGGCCATTAGCCGGGGCTGGCAGGAGCATCATTCACTCATTTATCCTCACTGACCATCCATCTTCTCACTCCCAAAGCAGCTTGTTGTGCTGCTGACCTGCCACTTACAAGAGCGTTGCATCACTTTAAGTCGAATAAATTGTGTATTAATCAGAGTGATACTGTGAGCTGTGACTGTGTGTCGAGATAATCTCCATTCAGGAGAGATGTAAGGCCTCCTCCAGAATCCGGAGAGAGAGACAGAGAGAGACGAGGTGATAACTAATGCGGCCGGGCTTAGCTTCACCTTTGATGTTTGTACCAGAAATCCAAGGTGCTCAGAGCCTATCTGTCCTTGAAGTGAACACACCCAGGAATCCCTGGAGAGAGGGAGATATTCTAATCCCAGACAGCTAAAACCTGGAGAGGAGAGTTGACTTTGTATCGATTTTTTTCTTTCTCCCCCTAACTCACTGTGTGTCTTCTGATCATAGTTAATGATCACTACTCACAGATGCATGTCTGGCCTGGAGTCAAAGCTGCAGCGCTCAGAGTGCAGTAGTTCATATTTCAGATTTTAAGTATGAATTCATGCATTTTGAACTCATGAAACCTTAGGTGGCCCTATTTTCTGCTCCAGATTTTCATATTAATAATGTCTTCCTTTCAGATTGGAAATACTGTGATGAAAATGTCCAAAAAGTTGCCCTTAAGTTGCAGATAAAAATAAAGATGTTGCGTTAAAAACAACTTTGTTCTTTTACACTTGATCTACTTCATAGAGAAGAAATGCTTTAAAAAAAATTATTTAAAAAAATAAAAAATCAAGAATCAGTCAGAACCCCAGTTGCTTTCATTCATATCAGCTAATATTTGAGATGAACTGCTGATGAACTCAATTTGGGATTTGATTTTATTGAAAATAAATATTCCTCTAGACTCTAGTGTTTCTTGGAGCATGAGGCAATTTTTAAGGAACTATTACATCCTATTTAAACCATAGTCTTGAAATGAAAGTGGCCTGCGAGGAAGCGTGTGTATGGGAGCGTTTGATTTCATCATCAGTGACATCTTCAAGGGTGCAGTCAATCCAGCGGTTGGGCTGCCAGGCTTTTGTTTCCCCTGCCATCAAAGGGAGCAGAGCCTCTGGACAGGTTGGTGTGTATGGCAGAATGATTCATCCCATGGTATGAAGCATCAAAACCAATTTGCGGGCAGTATTGGACACTAGCCTTTTTCTTTCTTTGTGCCTGTGATGTCTATATTTCTGAGGCAGTACAGTGTGAACACGAAGGTCAGGCTGACATATTGGTTTGTTTAGAGTATTGAGTAAGTGTTTCCTCATTATTAGGAATCAGATGTTGGCCAGACAACCTTCTGTCTCATATATTTAGTGAAGAATTGATCATTAGACTAGTTCTTTATGTGAGTTTTCTAGCCTGAAAGGATTCTTATTACTGCAACAACAGTGGTAGCCATTGTATTACTTGTTACATACTGTGTAATTGTACATTTGTATAGTTACTATCCAGAGTTTTTCTGGGACAGTATTAGCCCTTGTCCATGTGTACATGTTTTTTGTTGTTGTTGTATTTAATGTGTTTCTGCCTTTTGTCACCACACATGCACAGTTTTAGGTAAATGGAGGGAAAAAAAACCTTTAGGAAAACTCTTTCCACTTTCCAGGGTAAAAATATTCAGAAGATCCATTTGCAGTGCTGCTCTGTAGACAGAAAATTGAGTTTCTAGCTTGTGACATCAGAAAGTGTACTCTGAGGTGATTTTTTTGAAATGGCAGACATGGCCAAAATAGTGCTTATGGCAACAGTGTTAAAAGGGCAGTTTACACATAAATGTACAGTTACTTTTCCACACTACTGAGGAACAGAAGCATCAGACTTTGTCCACATATGTGATTGGTAGCCTACTGGAACTGGAACTTTTTTTCTAGTTTCTGAATGTGCCAGCCATTTTACTTCTGGGGTCGGGTCATGTCGGGAGTCGGTAAGCTAAACAAGGCATTTCTCCCCAGCAACATTTTTCAGTTCCTCCTGGGGGATCGCAAAAAGTACCCAGGCCAGATGAGATATGTAATCCCTCCTGTGAGTTTGGGGTCTACACTAAGGTCTCCTCCTGCTTAGACATGCCTGGAAAATCTCTAAAGAAAGGCGCCCAGGAGGTATCTTAATCAGATGCCTGAATCAACTCAGCTAACTACTTTGAACATGAGTGGGCAGCGAATCTACTCTGACCTCCGTCCCAATGTTCAAACTCCTCACCAAATCTTTAAGGCTGAGCCCAGCCACCCATTGATGAAAACTAATTTCGGCCACTTGTATCCATGATGTCATTCTTTTGGTCACAATGTGACAAGAACGCTTCATTTGTGTTTTCATGTGGACAGAAAATTCTTCTTTAAGTCTTATGGTGATAAATGAACCAAGAGGCAGTGAAGGGTAGTCAAGACAAGACATCCCACTTCCATAAAATTGTTAACATCCTTGCTGCCACATTTTGGAAAGAACTATGGTTTAAAGTTGAATTACTGGAGTTACATATGTCTAAAATGGAGCATAGGATAGAGGATGTCTAATTATGGGGATGTTTCTTGAATTAAGAAATCCAAACTGCACATAGTCACAGCTGGGGTCAGACTGAATTACATTCCTGGACATACAGCAGTTAATCTTGTCAAACAGAAAGTGACAATACTGCATTTATTAGGTAGCAAGGTGAGTATCATCTGCATAAATCTCAGTGAAAATAAAAATCATATTTGCTAATAATGTCCATATAAAGAGCCTTATCAACAGAAAACTGTAGAGGATCTAAAACCGAGCCTTGTGGTACACCACGAGTGAGATGTGCAGTTGCGGGTGAAGCATTACTAAGATCTACTCACAGTGCTTCATGGTTGAAAGTAGAGCACTCTCATATTACAGTTGGAAACCCTCTGTTTTGAGCTGCTGTGAATGTATACAGTATGTATATGTCTGTACATTACATAAGAGCCCAATAATATTAATGCACTGTCAGTGTGCTGTCTTAATGCCTATCTTCCATGTTATTTTCTATCCACAGATCTCCCCTGGCGGACTGAACAAACGAGTCGACTCCAGAGCACCTATCCTCAGTCTACTTGTGGTCTGACGGCACTCACCGACATCAAAGGTACTCCCGCCTTTCTCTCTACACCTCCAGCCTCCTTTAATCACTTTGTTCAGTTCATCATTGCGGTAATTACATTTCCTGACAGTTTTTTTTTTGGCTTGCAAACCCAAGACTTCACTCCCTGTGTTATCTCTCCTCGAGGGAGCTTCACTTCACTTCACTTTGTCGCTGAGGTACCTTGTATGATTTTTATTTCAATACATTCAGAGGCTTTTTTCCTCCAGGAAATGTGCTCTTATTTCAATAATTCACACAGTTGAATCAGCTGAGGTAAATGTCAGTAGAAAAGTGATTTTAGTTCTCTTCACAGATTTCGGTGTGTTTTAGAGTTGAACAGAAGAGGACGTTTGTTCTGGTCCACTTTCTAAAGACAGACTCAACTGTGTAATTGAGTGTTTGAAGTCTGTCACCTGTAGTTAGATACAACCTCAGACACTTAATTGCAATTTGGATGTCTTATGTTCTGAGAAAGACTTCCTCTCTTTTGCATGTCTCTGCTTTAAAAACTTTCTTTAAGAAGTAGGACACACAAGGCTAATTGAAATCCTAACGGATGTTCGTGCCTATAGCTTTGTACTTTGCTTCTAGTGTGTTCACAGAAACTTCTTTGTAGCTTAAACCATTTTGCTTGCAATCAAAAACCAATTCTTTCATAACTAGCTGTACTTGACTCTGAACCTTGACCTCCTTGGCATTGAATGAAAGCATTTAAAAGGTTTCTTACATGCAGTATTCTGTTCCCTATTTCTTTTGACCAAGTATTTGAGTGTCTGTATGGGCTTTAATGAACTGCTCTGTCTCTTCTAAGGGACTGACGAAGATGTGTATGTGCATTAGTAAGTATTTTGCGTTGCGTATGTGTGCGTGTTTGGCCTAAAATCCTCCACATACCGAGGCGGTTCAAAGAAACAGGATGAAATAAAATATGGATGGTAAACAACAGCTGAATTTCTTTTCTTCTGGCTGTGAAAGTGATCATCTATGGACTCCACGTACCACGCTAAGCTTTCCTTATCCTGGCATCACTCAACAATATTCCTCTGGGCATTAACACTCACTTTAATGTTGCTCAAAGCAGTGGCAAGTGGAATCCTAAATTGGAGGGAAGATCAACCCTGGTGACAGTGCATTTATTTTTTATTCTCTGTTGCGTCTTTTAAAAAAAAAATCTGTCTCCTACTGTATCGGTCCAGTGCTATTTAAAATATTTGATATTTATTAGGAGTGACAATCATCTTCCAGGAATCATTTATTATGCGATAATTTGACTGTCACGATATTAGATTTTCTCTATGTGACAATCGTGTCCAAAACATTTGATGATAACGATATTATCATGATTTCAAGATCAGTCAAATTTTTTTTTTTTTTAAGATTTATTTTTGGGCTTTTTATACCTTTATTATTAGAGAGGACAGTGGATAGAATCAGAAACGGGAAGGAGAGAGTGGAGAAGGATATGCGGCAAATGGCCGAGGTCGGACTAAAACCCGGCACTTCCGCTACGCCTCTGCACATGGGACTCACGACATAACTGCTAGGCTATCGGCGCGCCCCCAAATTCGTTCTTTTATCTGTTTATTGTATTAATTGACTCTTTTTTGGCAAATGACTTTCACTCAAAATATGAGTGTAGGGAGGAAGAGAGAGTCTATAACTATAACTGTACTGTAGTTTGTTCCTGCGTTGGAGTGTCAGCCAGATTATTAACAATATCGGTATGTGTGTTATTCACGTGATATAAATATTTTATTTATATATACATTATATATTTACAGGTGGTCCGCGGTTTATGGACCAGATCTGTTCCTACGACGTATCGTAAGGCGATTTTCGATGTAAGTCAGATTTTATACCTAAATTATTATTTTTAAATTATTAATTACGCTTTCTACTTTGTTGTTACGCCGCGTGACTCAGTGTTCCCCCCGTGACTGTGTTCGCCGCTGTGCACCAGCAACTAGTTCTCACACAAGTTTCGTATTATTTACGAACCAAACCGCTTATGTCGAAACTAGGTTCTTTAAGTAATTTATGGGAGTCGTTCGTAACCACGAAACGTCGTAACACAAGACCGTCGTAAACCGAGGACCTCCTGTATATCAATATCAAATTAAAACAAGATAATTCCTTTAGCATCATTATTTTTTTACTAATGTGAATAAATGCCTTTGTATATCAAGACACCTCTATGAGAGAACCTGCCAAGTTAATATTTATTTTTTAATTTATTTTCTATTTTTTTTATACAAAGCATTGAAGTTATAAATAAACCATTCTTTCAATGACAGCTGAAGGATTGTCTTAGCTATAGTTAGACTCTGACTGCTTTATTACAGTAAATGTGCAATTGTTACGTTGGTCATCCAGCGATGAGTTAAAAGCTTTGTTTTTCTCACAAGCGTTTGGCTAATTTAAGCTGACTCTCCCGTCCTTGAGTAGTGCTTTCAGAGCCGTCCTTTTGGTGAGCAAAAAAAAAAATCCCAGCACAGCAGATGAATATCTGTCATTATGATGAATCATTTACCTGTCAGTCACTCTCCATAAGAGCTTTGACATATTGGACAGCTTAGTCAAGGAGAAAAAAATCTCTTAAGCGCCCTGAAATTAGTGGCTCAGAAATGACAGTTTAAGATGGGACAATATCCGTAATATTGCTGACTTATCTTCTGGCTATATGAATGAATTATGATCAACAGCAAAGGACATTAAAGACTGCTCCCACCAGCACATTGACACACACTGTAGGCGGAGGAGCAGGTGTTTTTAAGTACCCAATTGTGCCACTGAGAGTTGCGTCCTCAGATGGGCATCAGATGGGTTTAGGCAAGGAATTAATTCGAGCTGCCTCCGGAAAGGGGCAAATTGGCGCTGAGGGGGGAGGAAGGACCTCACCACCTACCTAGTCCCTAATCAGGTGAATATAACTAATTCAATATCGGGCACCAATGGTCACACTCAATTATCCTCATCTTTTTATCTCCCAATCTGTTCCCCCATTTCCCCTAATAACCCCCTCTCCGAACCCCTCAGCATATGTGGATTTAACTCTGGAGGGCCTCCTCAGTAGTCGGTGGTTTGATTCTTGAAATAAAACAAAAGTTACGATTAGAGCAATAGCTGGACATTTTGGGAATATTCTAACACACTTCCTTCGAGTTTGATGAGAAGATTGATACAACACTCATGTCTATTAAAATAGACTGCCAACAGCTGATTAGCTTAGCTTAGCTGAGCACAAACACTTGCAAAAAAAGAGGTAACAGCTAGCCTAGCACGTCACATCTTATTTGTTTAGTCTAGGCGTGATTAGTTTGGTACGTAACCCTCTGTAAAAAACTGGAATTGTAATTTTAACACCCTGGTTTTTGTATGATTCAAAGATATTCAGACATGAAAATGGTATTCATTTAACTCTTGGAGAAAAAAAAAAGGCAAAACAACTAATTTACCAAAATGCTTGAAGATTTGGTTATGTAGATGTACAGCATGTGTTCCTCACTTTTGACCTCATCTGACTCTCCGTAAACTAACAAAATATCCACAGGCAGGGAAAGAAAAGGGTTTAACACCAAGTCCTCAGTGGAACGTCATGTTCTTTTTACAAATGCACTTGGCAACTTTCCACATTGGCAGTTTCAAATGGCAGCCAGAGGTAACTGCTGGAATTCAACATCAGCAGCCATAAATCCTGTATTTCAGTTGACGGCACCAATAATACCAACCAACCCAGTTCCAACCGAAGGAACAGGATGAACATGTGGTCAAAAGTTGGTTATTCCAGCATCTATTTTGCTTAAGGCGTAACATTTTTTATACCGACAAAACATTAATTTTATTCTGGAATCTTATAAAGTTGAGGCAGATGGGACATTCTTTTCCACTGCAGCCCTATTTTTGTGATTTAGTTATTGTGTCACATAGTCAGATAAGCAGACCTCTGGAGGCTCGCTCATTTAAAACTGTTCTTGAAAACAACATCAGTTTAAATGCATGCCAGTTTACTACAGAGAGGGGGATGATGGCAGAGGGTCTTGTCATTGGAAGATTTGTTTCAGGAGAGTCCAACAGACTTGATGAATAAGGTGCCATGGATTTATTACCGGATTTTCCTGCAAGCCTTTGAAGTGAGCGACCGCTGCATCTCATCTGCCAATCCGCACTCAAAATTGTGGCCGTGTGGATATATTTATTACTGAGCTATTTTTAGAGCTGAGGGTTAGAGCTGAAATGCATTCATCACTGAGGAAAAGCCTTGCAACAGCACCAGTGAAGCATCAACTCCACACATGGAATATGAGCCTGTTTTTCCTTTTAATTAAAGATGTTTACGCCTTAAGAGTAGTCAAATCTAACCCACTTCTCTTTGTGGAATTAATTAAACATTTTCCAATTTTCATCTAATCTTTTTGATCAGTTATCATCCCCTTCATGGATGAACTTCCTGTAGTAACATCCACAAATGACACTTTAGCTCTTGAGGTTGCTCTTTGACATGTTTCCCCAACACAAAGTGGGAAGTAACTGGGGCGTGTGGAATTGAGGATGGGGTTAAACGTGCAGACCTTGGCTGTGTTTTATCCACTCTGACCTCAGCCATTAGCAAACATCTGCCGAACCAAAGCTTTAAAGAACCAGAGCTGTCATGGTGGTAGAGGGGAATTCTTCAGATGCCCCTCCCTGTGCATTCTGGGCTATTTTAAGTAGGGCCAGAAGTTGGTGTTTAATGATAAGCTGTGGGGCGTAGCTGACATGCCTGCCATATTATTCCCTTTATGACTCAGGAAGCAATGGCTACGTTGCCCCCCAACCCTCAAGGGGTGTGAATCATTAGAGCCTGTCATCAAGTGCGTCCAATCAGCATGGCTTATGGAACCCGACTGCTGCCGTTTATCTCAAGAACGGGAGAACTTTGAAAATAGACAGGGCTGCTATTTTTGCAAGTAGTCATTACCAGGCACTGTTTCCATTTTGAAGCAAAATTGCCAGCTGATGACTCTGAACTGAGACCAGCCGGAAATGTTACAGTGACTGTAATATATTTCAAAATGGTACCGTGGTGCAGCTCAGAGTAGTTAAAACTGTCATGACTGATTACCTAAGAAAATGTAACGACCTATATTATTTTTTAGAGGAAATTCTAATTTAAAAGTATTTTTTCAGTTAACTCTTTCTTTTTGGCTCTTGTTTAATACATTTTAAATAATGTCTCTTATCTCTTATTGGGCAGTGGTGGCCTAGTGGTTTGTGAAGCAAACCGGTAGGTCGCCAGTTTGAGCCCCCAGGACTGGCAAGAGGTTGAGGTGGGAAAGTGAGAGCGACCGCTTGTCCCAGTCACCACCACTGTGGGCCCTTCAGCAAGGCCCTTAACCCCTGACTGCTGACAGCCCACTGCTCCTAGTATGTATAGTTAAGGTTAACTTTCAATAGGATGGGTATTTTATCTTATGACTAAGTTCCACCAACTTAACCTTAACTCAAAAATGTAATAGTACGCAATTTACTACCTTTGATAAAAATCTATTCAAAACGTGAAAGCGTGGTGAACTCATACACAATATATTTACAAAAATGTAATTGAATTTAAAACAGAAAAGATACTAAATTTTAAGCAGGTAGTTCTCAGAAATGTCAACTCCACTTTCTCAATTCAAATGATTTATTGAGTAATAAAACAGCCAGCCTTTTCACAGACAGAGACAATCATCAGAGTTTACTCATCTAAACTGCAGCTGAATATTTTTGCACTAAACATTCTTCAGCACAATCTGAACACAGGGTCACTGTTACCCAAATAAAATTAAAACATCACTGTTCGCAGAAATTGAATTTTCATTTAACTAGACATCTGGATTCACTTCGCTACGGTAGTAATGTTTCTAAATTAGTACACTAAAAAAGAGAGTTGTTGGATTAACTTAATTGAAATGTTTCAATTGGTAGCATG
>OMNN01102855.1:5343-15562 GCA_900302755.1 Chromis chromis
GGTTTCGTATGAACACTTTTCCATTAGATTTATTTTTGGCCTTTTATGCCTTTATTAGATAGGACAGTGGATAGAGTCGGAAACGGGAGAGAGTGGGGAAGGACATGCGGTAAACGCCCGAGGTTGGAATCGAACCCGGGACAGCCGCTACGCCTTAGCACTTGGGTCACGTGACATAACTGTTAGGCTAGTAGGAACTGAGGCACTCAGAAAAGGGCTGAAATATAAAAAATCCTTTATTACAGCATGCCCAAACAATTTAAAAGTAGAAGCCGACGCGTTGCGACCTGTGGGCCTTCATCAGGGCTGATATAAAATGGCCGCCCATATGTATCCTCCTATATATAGAGAGAGGTCGCATGTCTGGGCGGACCTTAGAGACAAAAAATTGCAGATATTTTTAACAGACAAAGAAAAACAGAGCAATACATAATATACCAGCAAACAACAATAAGAGACATTTCAAGCACCATAAACCCCCACACTAAACAAGGAATCATCAGAAATAAACAGATAAACAATAAGGGTTTCTATACTCAGGAAGCCGAGGGATAACTGTTAGGCTATCGGGGCGCCCCAATTCTAAACTTTCTAACAAGATGTTCACATTTATAGGAAATTAATCGGTTCAAAATATTAGTGATTAGTTACCCTGACTAATAATCAGTATAAGTATCGCCTTTTTCTGTTGGACTGCTCGAGTCAACTCCAGTTTGGGTCAGGACGACCCATCCTCAAGTCTGTTTGGGTCAGGTGTCCTCAATAGGAACCCATTTATTCATACAGTCATTTATACATGTCAGGTTTAACACATGCCTGAATGAATACGTCTACGTTAAAGCTGTAAACTGTAATACACCCAACTTCAGTTTACAAATGTTGACACACAGATTTTGTCCACTGCTATTTGTCCAATGTTGAAGAAGCTTACTGGAAACTGCAGGACTCTCAAACAGTCCAACTCATAATTTTCCCTTCTATTATTTGTGTTTGTCTCACTGATAGCACTCTATGAAAAGGTTATACAACCAGGGGCTAATTTTATAATTTATGTTTTACATGAGCTGAGACATGCTCCCCAATCACGGTAATGCATGTGTAATGATTTAGTCCACAGGAATACTGAACCGTAGAAAGTTGTGTACCAAATCAAATGGTTCAGGACCAAATTGCCCCTAATTAATAATGCTTGAAATATATTCATACATGCTTGTGTGGAATGTTTTATTGCAGTCAGTTCAGAAAAGCCTATTGTTGATTAATTCTACAATACATACAGTAAATTATGGAACAAACCGATTCATATCTATCATTGTGAGAGAGGCATGGAGAAAAAGTGAATAGCACTGAGAGGGAGCTGAACTTGGGTGAAAAATGTAACAGAAGTGGGAGAAAGAGTGGCAGAGTGTGAAACATGAAGTATATGGAGAGAAAGGTGCAGACCTTGATGAGCTGATGGCACGTCCACAGACAGCGAGCCAAGCTGTGCTACAGTAATGAGATGTTAATTATATGCTAATGATATGGTAATCTGTCGGCAGTATTCCACCTCTGTGGAGGGGGAACTGGAAGGGCTTTAACCATTGGTTGGAGACCAAGGATGTCCTGAAGTCAGAGTTCAAGACAAGGAAAGAAGAACTACACGCACACATACACACATGATAGATCTGTGTGCTTGCAGGTTCCCAGAGGACGGAGTCTGCATCTGACAGGCAGCCTGAGGAGGATAAGAGTGACCAGTCCCTCACCTTCAATGACCCACTCTGGCCCATGCAGTGGGAGCTGGTGGGTGTAATTATGTGTGTGTATGTGTGTGTTCATTGGTCTTATGTGGAAGTCTCCCTCCTCTCCTCTCCTCTGTTCTCGTCTTCATGTTGAAGGATGTTCATCTGACAGGCATAAGTCAGGCAGGCTTTCATGTGTGACTGGAGAGAGAGACACAGCAGATAGAGCGATAGGGAGATCATGGAGACAGAAAGCGAGGGAGAGAGAGGAGGTGAATGGGGCTGTCCATGTTGAACTGAGACAGATGTCGGAGATTGATGAGGCTCACAGCAACACTGACACACAACTGGGCTGCAACAACAAGACATGCTTATCCCCTCAGCAGAGTCTTGTTCACGCTTTTTGGCCAACATTGTGAAGACCAAAAGGGGTAGAACAACAGAGTGGTTCAGTAATGCAATGTCATATTTACATTAGAATAGTAGCACAAAACACCACCTCCAGTACAGACTATTCAGTAGCTGAATATACAGCATTCTAATCCAATAATAATCAGCAATAAAACTCAACCAGAGTTATTTTTTAAAAAGCCTAATATCAGCACATTGAATTATAATTCCATTAAGTGCTTGGATATTCAAAAGCATTAATGTATTTACTACAGTCAAAGGTGCAGTTTTTGTAATTTTGTTTCTATACACCACCACAGTGGATCTGAAATGAAGTAAACAAGATGTGATTGAAGTGTAGACTTTAGTCTTAACTCTTTTTTTTAAATTTTACCATCCTCAAAAGTAATTAGACAATTCACTGGTAATCATTTTCATGGCCAGGTGGCCTTAAGCAAATGAAAAGTCTGTAGTTCAATTCAAGAGCTGGATTTCCATTTGGTGGCTGTTTGTGGGAATTCTCAATATGTGATTTAAAGAGGTGTTGAAAAACCAAAACAGACCTTTCAGAGAGACGGATGGAACTTTAGTCAACAATTCGGTACATTCTTAAATACAATAATGTACTGGTGAGCTCAGGTAGAGTGCTAGGTGTATCATTTTCATAGTCTACAATAAAGAGATGTCTTCATAAATGTAAATACAGAGAGTTTGCCTCACAATGCAAACGCTTGTTGTTGTTACCTTGTTATTTCTTGTTTTGTTTCACAGAGACCAACTTATTCCTGTATTATAGAGTTGTCATTGTTTGTTGTATACAATACTGGTGTAAAAATCAATACATAGATTTAAGAAATATAAAAAAGAATTGGAATTGGAAAAAAAAATATTGACGAACAGAAAGGCTAGATTCGTCTTTGCTAGAAAACATCTAAAACAAGCTGCCTACTTCTGGGACAAGGTTCTTTGGACAGATGAAACTAGATGAACTTGAACCAGAATGACTGGAAGAGAATAGAGAAGGAAAAGGAGGGACTCATGATTTAAAGTGCATCATCTGTCAAACATAGTGCAGGTAGTGTTATGTCATAGTCACTGGTGTTTATCGATGATGTGACTTCTGATAGAAGTAGCAAGATGAACTCTGAGCTGTATAAAGCTAACTTCTTGCTCATATTCAGTCAAATGCTTCAAACCTGATCAGATTCAAAGTACCAATGGATAATGACCCAAAACCTACTGCCAAAACAACCCAAGAGCTTCGGAAGGCAAAAAAAAAAATGCAATAGCCAAATCAGTCTTCTGTGCTCAAGCCAACTGAGCTCACTCACTGAAGTCAAAACTGAAAGCAGAGAGACCAATAACCAAACAGCAACTGAAGGCAGCTGCAATGAAGGCCTGGCAGAGCATCTCAAGGGAGGACTACACTTCCAGACTTCAGGCAGTCGTTAGTTTGACCAGTTATATAAAAATGGAGGAACTATGTAGAAAATGGCTGTAAATCCTAAACGGTGAAACATGGGTGAGTATTTTGGTCGGCGGTGAGAAAACACTTTGATTGGTCACACTGGTGTACCTGACATTTAGTGAATCTGTCTTTGTGTGTGTTTCGGCAGCCCATCTAGCTAGATAAAGTCACATGCTTTCAGTTCAGGTAAATCTTACATTTGAATGCTTTTCACACTAACTAATTGCTAACTTCACACCTGTTTAAGCTGTGTGTTGCCTTCAGTCCCCACTCAGTTAGCTTCACATTTCTTTTGCTACCAAGAAAATATTGAAGTTCGGTGCAGCTGCACTGATAAGAGTGCTTAATGATCAACCTGTGTTCATCTTTACAGTGCAGTAGTTGTGCAACAATGCAGCCAGTCTTGTTAAATACATTGACTGCTGTGGCTGCTTCCCACAAAAGCGTAATAGGCTTCAATCATTCTTTCATTCTTACCAGATTACAGTAAATAGCATCATTGTAGCCTGTATTTGTAATAAACCTCTGGGGTGGCATTAGCAAGGCAGCAGCCAATCGACACGGCGGATGTTCTTGACTGACATGTGAGGGAGTAATCTGGCAGAACGAGGAGGAGGAGAGGCGGGTAACAGATTGATTGACAGCTCAGCTCTTGGGGCAAGATGGAGGGGCAGGAGTCGGGACGGGGCTGAGGTTGGTTGAGACAGAAATGGAGGAAGTGCGGGGAGAAGATGGGGTAATACGAAGCAGGAGTAAAAGAAAAATCTGACTGAGCTTTTTCTTCATGTGAAAGTGATTTGTTGCAAATAGTCACCTCATAATGTATAAAGTCTGTTAACAAGATTGTTGCATCTTGATACATGTGGTACAACATACACTGTAGTATGATACTGAACACATTATACTGTATAGTTAACTAACTATATAGGCTGATTCCATAAACTGAATCATAGAGCACAATTATCAATCACTTAATCATCTTTGTCTCTCTCTCTCCCACTCGCTCGCCCTGCTCTCCTGCCTTCGTTCTGTTGTGTTTAATCAGCCTCTGGTGGACGTAGATATTGATTGAGGGTCAGTAATCTGCTCAGGGTTAGTAGTCTGCCAGGACCAGACTAATATATGTGTGTGTGTGTGTGTGTATGCTAGCTTTGCGTTTATGTTCACTGAAAGCTGGTGTGTACATGATCTGTGAGAAGTATACACACACACACAAGGCAAGTGCAGCCTATTGTGCCCTTGCCGAGGCTGAGTTCAGCTCCTCCAGAGGAGCTCGTTCAAAGCTGCTAAAATCCATACAGCTTCCTGAACTGTGGCGCTGTGGATGGTGTATGTGTGTGCGTGAAGGGTTTTTCCTACATTGCAGGATTTTTCGGTGCCTCCCAAAGAGGTCTCAGGCAGCCTCAAAGGGAAATCACCAGCATCGAAATGATAACAACTGAGAATATAAAAGCAATTCAGAGTTTTTACCACTTTTATTAATGGATGTTTCATTCGCTCAGATGTATATTTTTGTTTATAGAATGGTCAGCAATAGCAGGAAAATGATTTCTGTCAAATATCTCATTGCCTGTACTAAACACTGATCATGCTTACTGTTATGCATAGTCGACCCCCCAAAGGCCCATTCTGAGCCAAGAAAAAGAGAGTGTGTGTGTGTGTTTGTATACTTTCGCTGAGGGGCAGCTGAGATAAAGGCAGAGAAGCAAGAGACTGTTTTGTTGTCGTTCTGTTTACATATTTGTCTTCTGCATAGAGAAAGTGTGACTCTGTGTGTATTTATTTTGTGCTCTATTGTCGTGTGAACTTTTCACAACTCCCTATATATGTATATATGCGTGTGTCAGCATGTGTGTGTGCACAAGTGTGTATATGCTTGAGAGACAGGATTGGTACATTCCAATGCTTCAGAGAATGATTAGAATTCTGTGCATGATTCTGTGTGTGTGTGTGTGTGTGTGTGAGAGAGAGAGAGGAGCTTGTGTTGTTGGCCATCACTTCATGAGTGTGTGTGTGAAGTGAATCAGCGTTCAAGATGCCTCTCTGTGGGCTTATATCCAAGTTCACAAAGGTGTGTGTCTGTTTTTTTGTACACATATGTTCTAGTGTACCTTGTTTGTGTGTATGGGTGTGTGTGTGTGTGTGTGTGTGTGTGAGTGTGTGTGTGTGTGTGTAGTCTCCCCAGGGCCAGTCCTCGTGCTCTGGTGGACGTTAGCCTGCTAGCTGCCTCCATTCATCTGCTTTATTCGCACACACTACAAAGCATTGCTACTCCCCAGATGCAACCCCCCCAAACACACATACAAGTCCGTGCACAAACACATAGACACATTCTACCCCCCTACTGAGCCATTTTTTCCCATTGTGCTTCCTCTTCCCCTCTTTCTCATGCTCTCTCTTCATCACGATAACAACAACAGAGTTGAAGCCTCTTGAAACACTCATTTTGAATATCAAATTGCTTGTGTGTGCGTGTGTACGTGAGTGCGTGTGTGTGGGCAGGAGAGTGTTGGGAAGCTGCTGACATTTTTGGTAAGACAGTTTGTGTACTGCCTTTTTGCACTACCTTTAAGTGTATGTTTGTCTGCCTGTGAGCATGTGTTTGCATGCAGATGCAACATTTAAGCTGCAAGCTTCAAGAGAATGTATGTAGTTTGTGGGGCCACTGTGGCTCATGGGAGCTGTTGCAATGGTTCTTTTGTGTTTCGATAGTGGGGTCACTGCTGTGCGGCAGTGTGCAGATTTATGTGTGTTTTTGTGTGTGGATAGATTTGTGGTTCGAGGTGTAAGGATGAAAAACCTGTCTCTGTGACTTGCCCATGAACTTATTGGGCTCCTTTTAGCACTCTGAACCCACATGTTGTTTCTGAGTGCATCGCAGGATGTGTTCTCTCACATAAAGACACAACCCAATGACTTAAGTAAATATATGTATTCATGCACACGTAGCACTGATTCTGCACCAAGCATGTTCACATACAGTATGTAGACCACAAAATGCATCATTAGTAGGCAGTAAGAGTTTGCCGATTTTCAGCCTGGCTGATAAATCAGAGTCAGTATTCAGCATTTTTCTGATTATTAGTATTGTTGTTTTTTTATTTGATTTCAGATAAAATTAATTAATTTGAAAAATGTACTTTGGCTGTGATGCAGTTGCCCCCTTGCCCTATCTGAAGTCACTCTGTGGTCTTGTGCAATGCCCTGCCCACAGCAAAATGATATTAGTCGACCCTTTGCAGGCTGTAATATACAGTGAATTGTTGACTGGAAATCAGTATCATCCATTCATCTGTACACCCTTACCAAAATGTGCTGGCAATAGATACACTGCTTACCATATGTTTTGATACTTGCGCTCATTATGACTTATTTTTGATGGATTAAAACCTAAAACTAAGCAAAGGAGTTGTCATGAGTAGAAAAGTAATTTCTTCATTATTCTATTTACAAAAATATTCCCTCTTTGGGAGCCTGCACACCTTCTGTGGCTATGGCATGGGGTCCCTGCAATTAACTAAGACAGGAAAACTGTCCACACTTGTGCTGCAGCTCTGCTACTGCCAGCCCTATCTGTCTACATTAAGTTTGCCTTTGATAATGGCCATCAATGATATAATGTTTGATTTCATTTCATTATGTTTAATTTATATTGAGTTTAGTTTACCCTCATTCAGAACAAGAGAAAGTGGGAGAGAGAGAGAGCACTGGAAAAATACTGCCCTTCACCTACTGTTCTGTTAACCTATTGACATAATGTAATTATATCCTACACTGGGTTTCTCCTAGGACTGTAGTACACATATAGCCTCTACTCTCTCATTTAATAACATACATTTGGCAAAATGTTCAGAAAATACACTTTTTACACTTTTGCATGTTTATCAGTATGACTGTCAAAAGATAATTTTCTCTCCCTGTATTTGCTTAGAACCACACGTCATACAAAAAAAAATAGGTGACATGGCAAATCTGTACATAAAGCACCACTGCAGCCAGAACTGTACCGTGTTGCTGTTAACATGAGTGCTGAAATAAAAAGCAAAAGGTTCTGCAAGTGCCACACATGTGAGGTAAACAGTGTGGCTCGGGTGTAAAAGTGCCACAGACACAGTCGACAGTTGTCCTTTTCAAGTTGTGGTAATAATGTTTTTCTGTATGTGTGTGTGTGTGTAGTTCACACAGGGTGAATACAACTCCAGTGGGTTTGACCTGAATGTGATGCCGGTTTGGAGGAACAACATTACTGGTGATGGAGTAGTGGTCAGCATCATTGATGATGGTGAGTCTAACTTCGATGCAGCACACACACACAATTATTTTGACTGTTCCATTCACATATTTACATCTTGCATATTAAATTAAATAGACTGATTATACAAACGTGAGTTTTCTGGCAGCCAACATATGAGCACTGAATATTTTTTAATATTTACAAACACAAAATATTAGTTTGTAACGGGACTCTCTCTGGCTGAGCTGCTAATTTCATTTTATCCATAGATTTTTTTTTCTACTTAACCAGGAACACATAGTTTTTTGAGGAAATAAATAATTTTCACTTAGGAATTTGCATAATGCAGCATTCCCTCATCCAATATTTTGAGACAGACTGTGCTGTGTCTTATCCAAAAAGATTTTAGGTTAGCGAAGACTCGTCGTCACGTTTAGCGTGATGAAACTTAACTGTGGCCTTGAGAGGAGAGGGTGAATGATTTATGTTGGTGCCCCCCCACATCCTCTCCCACCACCACCACCGCCCTACCACCGTCATCTTCGTCTCAGTCACGCCACAATGAGAATTCATTTCTCTCTGATTGCTGGGATATCTGGCAACAAGGGAAATGAGAGAGCGGCATCTTATGGGCTCATTCATCAAGAACTAATTGAAGCCTCACTAGTCTCAAGTGCTGATAGAGCTGGAGTAGTTTTTGGAGTGTGCTGTTTTGTCTGTGTGTGTTAAAGTGTTCATGTGGCACTTTCTTTTGCATTCTAGTGCCTCTGACTCCGTAGTGTGTGTGTGAAAGTGACAGTCTTCTAAGAAACACTATGTTTTTTTTGTGTGTGTGTGTTCTTACCACTTGTTTGCATGCATGTGTGTTTGCTTCTAAGTACGCCAGTTTTTTAGTGTCTGGTTTTGATGAAAGATGCTGCTGTTGTGGTGAGCTGCTGTGGACAGAAGGCCTTCTTTCTGCGCTACATCCCTCTGCATACAGACAGACCCTCTCTCTCTCTGTGTATATGGGTGGCGAGAGGTGGAGGGTGGATACAGAATGAGCAAGCAAGCAAGAGAGAAGGAGAAAGAAATTAAATAGAGGAAGGATATAGAGGGAAATGTCAGGAGAAAGCAAAAAAGGATTCAGAGAAGGGGCGAGAGTGTATGTGTTAATGTATGTGTGTGTGCATGCATGTGTGTGTGAATGAGACAGAGAGTATTAGACTTGCACCACTGAATCTCCTCTCCTCTGAGGCTATTGTACTCTGCTCCACCTCTCTGTATTGATTCCACTGGGCAAGAGCTCCCTCACTCTTTCTCCTTCGCTCTTCGTCTCTTTCTTTCTTCCTTCCTTCTTTCTCTTTTCCTCTTCCTTTTTTTCCTGTTCCCTCTTTGTTAACTAGGAGGTGACTTTTTCCTCTGGCCACCCTTTTTCTTTTTTTTCTCTCCCCTCCCTCCTCCTCCTCCTTCTTTTTCTTCCCTCTCTTCCTCCCTCCTTTCTCGGACAGTCTGCCTCTCACAGCTGAAGGATCATGTACACGCTCACCTTTAGCCACCTTTCAATCGATGCCTATTGATTTTGATATCACAATGAAATAAATAATTTTTTCTTTGAGTGAAAGCGCCCCGGCCCCTCCTCCTCCACTGTCCTTCTCTATCTCCATCCTTCAGTTCAATCCCTCTCTTTTAGAGGTAATGTAATTGGCATCTGAGGCCGCTCCTCTACAACCGTTGAATCACATTCACCGTGCCACCTTCAATTTGTATAACTGGGTTTGGGTTTGCTCCGACTCCACTGTTTCAGACTGTTCTCTCTCAGTCGCACTATTAGATATATTTCAGCTTTTTGTTATTGCTATACTTCATGGATTCTAGCATGACCCTTAAAAACTCAAAGCTCAATAAAATCTGGGGCCTCATTTATCAATTGTGTGCCTGCACATATTTGTCTATCAACCTTATACTCGTTTCTACACATAGAATCTGTGCACCTACAAACACCTAGAGTAATAACAGGTACATTTCCATTACACACATGCAAACCTCATCTCTTCTGACAGTCATGTAAGCATATTTCATTGATTGTCAACTTTTTCTACTGAATATGTGCATTCACTGTTTTATTTTGAAATTAAAATCTATTTTATTTAGTATGATATTAACATTATGTAATTATGTCTTTATTTGATCCTATTTTCAAGTACTGGATCTCTGGGTTAATCCAATTGTAATCAGTCTGCATTGATAAAGAACTGTTGCATTTATTAATTGCTTTAATTAATTTTTGCAATTTTAATTTAAATTTTTATCTTTGTGTTTGTATCCACACTGGTCCTGAAGATGCCAAATGAAACAATCTGATCAGGTGTGCACACCAGATCATGTGTTTAATATTCATTAGTGATAATTAATAGTATTACA
>OMNN01102855.1:35972-47507 GCA_900302755.1 Chromis chromis
CCTGTTATAAACATCTGACCACCTTTCTGGGTAAATCTAAAGCTGTAGAACCCATTGAGTTCACTAATTTCAATATCAGATTACATCAATGTCAGTTATTTAAATCAAAATGAAATCTGACTCTGTATTAATTTGATGGATATGGATAAATTACTCTATTTTATTGCTACTTACTGACTTTCATAAGCACTCAGTAGATCAGAACTGAGGAAATTTCTCAGATGGAGGCGGCCACTGATCCCAAATGATTTAAAACTCATGTAAAACATATTTTACATTTTAATGGAACACCAGAAACAGTGACTCACCCAGAGGTTAAATTGGGTCTGGGCTGTTCAGGGCACATCTTCAATGTCATCTGGGGATCCTCAATTATCTATCACCGCATCCATTTTCAACAATGTACTGTTGCTTTAAATATCACAGCAACTCAATTTACACCCTGACTTGGTAACCCGGGCAAGTTTGATCACTTCATAGTTGTAACATCATTAACGTCTGTGTATGTTTTGATGCTGCAGAATGCAAATTAAATCCCTTGTTATTAAAAAGACTGATCTCGAACTCATTCATATTAATATCCACTCCTGCGTTAGAGGCAGCCTAACACCACCACTCCTATATTTGATCCACAGGAGAGTGCTCTTATAAGCAGTCTACCGTCATCAGGTGGTTGTTTTGCACACTGCCAATTCAGTGCAATTTGTGCACAGATATTAAATTATAGCAATCATAGGCTCACTCACACAGTCAAAAGCACAGAGCCGTCCCTTCACATTACAGATCACAACTTTTGCAGTGTCCCGGCTGCTAAACATTCTAATTAAACCCACTAATTAGTTTAAAGCAATCGACACAGCAACAGCTTATTCATAACATTATAATTATCTGACTACACTTGCTTTAACCCTTGCCACCCCTGCTAAAAGGCTAACTTTTTAATGAGCTACATCCTCATTCTAAGTTTTGGCCAACACCAGCTAAAAAATAACAAATATTGTGCGTTTAGCATCTTCAGATTTATCTTCTTTTCCTCCAGTGACGCACCGCAACCAACCAGAATGGGCTCTGCCTGATATCATCCCATTGGAGTCACTACTGTCTTTTGAAAACCACAAATTGACCACTAATTGAGCTCTAATAAGCAACCTCATGCTTCATCCACACATGGATTAGAGTCATTATTTATCGCGTGCTACTGTGAAAGAGCTGACGCCAGTGGCCCCCGGTCACTGATCCTGACATCAACACAGCAGCTCCTGTGTGAGGCCTCTTTGATAAAACACAAGACCGAGGCTTCACTTTGTTTTTTTTTTCCTGCAGATGAACGGCAAACATGATGCTGTCGCATCCTGACACTGAGCTCCTTTACTTAGCTCAAAGACGCGCTGCCAGCTGTGGGTTTTTCTGCTCCTGTCATCAACCTCAGCCATTTATTAGCCTCCCACAGGATTTATGCTCCAGTGCTAACAGCCAGTGTAATTACGGGTATGAAAAATTTGAGCAAGAAGACAGTATGCAATTGTAGAAAATATGATAATGAGGCCTGTTTCTAGTTAAAAGTGAATGGTGGAGTCAAAAATTATGTCGGAAGAAACCATAACAGTTAAACGAGTTAATAGTTAGCTGTATTTCCTCCGCTGCGAATCTGAAGATCGCCCAAACAAAATCAACCGTATGAGGAATTTTGCACGCTAATGAGATCAAAATGGCACAAGTGGCGAAAAGATGCTTTCTTCTTCTCCCGTCATTACCATGTGTGTCTTTTAGTGGAGGTGAATGTTGCTGCAGGTATTTGGGGCTGCTCGGATGCGATTCACAGTGGAAAGAGAGAAGAAAGGAGATCCTGTTGGCTTCCCTACACAAGCGTGGGTGATTCTTAATTGAGTGGAGAGACTGCTTTGTATTGCTGCTCCTGTGGAGAAGCTCTTCTCGCTGGATAGCAATTTATGCTTTGCAGAAAAAAAAAGAAAAAGCAAAGGAAACACTGAGAGACGCTCAACAGCTGCTTTGAATGGCTTTTTCATGAGCATGTTCCGCAGCCCACAGATTGTCCAAACACACAAAAATCTCTCGCCTTCTTCCATCTTGGCTGACGAGCTACTTGTTGTGATAGGACAGTACATGTAGATTAATGTGTTTCATAATGGAACCTGGCTGTGCCCGCTACATCAGTGTGTTAACACATACACCGGCAGCGATGACGGCCCCAAATCCCGTCTTTTCTCAGCTGTTAACTTCTCTGCGAGTTGCTGAAATGTCGGCCTGAATAATTAGCTGTTCCAAGGTTCTTCTTCTGGCTCTATTGTTCATGCATTATTTATAGTGGCATCTGCCTGAGAGTTGTCTCTGTACTGGTGGAGCTCCTCTATGCCTTACTGCAGGCAGAGCAATAAATGCTGCCACTCTGCATGTGCGTCTGTCTTCACTCATGGGCTGACATGGCGCACGGCACACCCAGGATGCGACTGATGAGCCAGATTTTTAGGAAACAAACTGATTTGCATCATTGCTTTCTATGAGTCGACAATTGGAAACCGATAGGGTCTTTATTGTTTACAGGATCACCTTTAATGTCTTGCATTGTGTTTGCAAGGCTTCCTTCTGTCCATTAATACACAAATAACATTAGACTGGAAATTAATAATCTTACAATTACTATTTTTTTTTTACAGTTTTTATAGTGTATATCTTACCCAGCCTGAAACACATGCATTAATATTCAAAAATGAATAGTTTGTAAATATCACAGACACTTGCACAAAAAGTATGCATTTATCATAATCAGATAACTATTACCTATGTATGCAGGAATATATTATACCAGTAATGTATATGCATGATAAGATTTCTTTGTGTTTCATGTAAATGTCATCTTGTTATAACCCCGGATAAGCCCCACAACCGATAAAAAAACTGTATCTGTTCCCCAAGAAATCTATTTCACGGGTTGGTAAAATAAAATGTAATATATGTCATTGCAGACATGTGGAACGTAATGATAAGAATGCCACCTGTATTTATTGTGCCCTGGAAATTCATCTGCCACTCGACTACAATGAGATCCCCTATCTGTTTATCTGTAATGACCTTTATTGTTATCATCCACAGACACGAGGCTGAAGACTCAGTTAACCCTTCAGGGGCGTAAACAGTTTAGAAGGATGCCTTCACCTGCTAAAAACCGCTCTCCAGTACGGGTGCAGTCATGGGACCTGTTATTTCGGTGGAAATTATTAAACCTGGAAGAAAAAAATGCATGTATTAGCCAGGTGGAAAATATATCAGGGCTGCAGAAGAGCAGAAGAGTGCTGTCCTGAATATATTCAGGTCTGCCTCAGGTGTTTTTCTTTTTTGATAGATGTGTGTTCGGGGCCACCACTATTGTTGTGAATTGTCTAGGAACCGAGCCGCGCTAAACAGACGGCGCGAGCAAACACAGCCGCATCGCTTGCGTTTGGCAACAATAGGTGTAATAATGCAGGGTGCTCAGGTTCAAGCTGGCATTGATAGATTCTTCGCTTTAGGCCACAAATCACTCACTGTTGAAACAGCGGGGCAAGTACTGTACAATTAGGCCAGGCAGCTACAAAAACGTCGAGGACATGCTCTTGCCTGGGGAGAATCACCCTCCTTTTACTGTCTTCTGTATGTTTGATTTTCGCGAGACGGACTTGAATGTCCCAGAGCTGCGTACGGCGGAGCAGGGAGGGCTGAGGCTCCTCTCTGTATTAACTGTCAGAGCAGCGGAGAGGTGTCAAGGACGGGCTTGGAAAGGACCGTGATCCTGTCTGTGCACAAGCTGTATTTAGTATGTGTGGCATGTGGTGGATATATTTGTTTGGTGTGTACGGAGGGGGTGGGGGGGAGACGGAGACTGTTAATTTGCAGAGTTGGCAGGGTAATGGATACACACTACAAAGTCATATTGAAATGACCTTAATCAAGTAAATCGTATAGCAGGGATAGGCTGCATGGCTAAAACGCTAATAGCTTTTTTCTCACTTGAAAGAACCCAACGGAATCTCATTTATGCGTGATGTAGTCCTTCCTAAAGCCATAACGTGACATCTCAATGTGCCTCTCTGTTTTACTGTAATACCCCACTGCCACTGTGGGAGATTAGCATTATCAGCAGCCACAACAACCCAATTTGTTCTCATTGCCACGGCAGACGGGGGGAATTAAATGTAATCAGCCAGCTAGCATATTTAACTTAGCTACCCCTGTGAGCTGTCTCATTGCAGATCCCTGCAGCATTTCAGCCCGGGATGGTTGTCATCATTATCTTCTCTTAACCATGCCGCCCATTTTCTAAAAAACCCGTGTCTGACAGTTCTGTAGCTTCAGTGGACTTGTCAGCGGAGCCTAATTAATTTAAACAGCGGGCGCAGTTGTTAAAAATTTGAAACGGCAAATAAAATAATGATCACAGGCGAAGAGAGATGATGGTAAAGTGATATTGCAATCATACTTTTTTTTTTGGGAGGTTTGCTGAACGCGCATGCTGACAATGCACTAAAGCCCCCTCAGATGATTGCACAGCTGCTCAGTACAGCTAAAAGTTTCTTTACTCAGGCTTGTGGCGATTGCAGATCAGTCCAGTTAGAAGAGAAGTCTGTCGATGTGGGTTTTTTCTGATTGTCAACAACAATGTGTTAATCCGCCTCTTGACTTTCCTGCCCTGTCTGTGGCACTCAGCCCAAACCTATTGATTTTTACTAAAGATACGAGTCTTTTAAAACAAGAATTTCATATTTAAACTCTTAGTATTGTCCTAAAACAGCTGGGTTCTGTAGTTTAAATCTACAAATTGCACATTATTGCACATTAATACACATTTGGAACGCTAGTGAGAATTTACAGCCACGGGATTGTGTCTGTTAACCTGGATCTATGTCTTCTGGGCTTTTCTTTCTTTCTTTTTTACTCCTAATCCGCTTGTTAAGTCATATCGACTTTCTGATAATACCGTTTCCAGATCCGAGCTTTGACTCTGTTAGCCGAGGCTCTCGTCTTTTCAACATACTGCAGTGTTGTGTCTTTTGTTGTCTGGATAGATCTGAGTCCAAAAAACTATTCTTCTTTCCTATTCCACATCGGTTCACTCTGCCTGACTAGCAGCGTGCATTTTTATATTGAAAATAATTTAAACTTCACCCTAAATTTGTAATAGACACTGTGAGTGCTTCGTTTCAATGAACCCTAACAATACTTCTGTAGCTAGCCAGGGGGTGAGATTAATTTTTCATACTCATTTTATATATATTGCAGTCCTGTACGTTTTTATTTTTGCAGAAATACCTCAGCCAGAACATTGTAGCTCACCTCGACATCATAAATCCTCTTTTTTATGGATGCCTGGGCCTCTACCATTGATTATACCACCTGGGAGAAAAGCTACACTAATCCTTTTAACCCTTAAGAGCGAAACACTAAAGGAGAAAGTGATCGTGAAAAGGTTCACAGGTCCGCAGGTTTTATTTCCTTTTTGGGGTCTGTAGCAGCGTTCGGACCCAGAAATGCTTCTTCTGTCACACACGGTGGATCGTTCCGCTGATAAAATGCTTAGAATTCAGTCAAGAAGCAAAAGAAGATGCAACAACTCTTTATAGTAACATTAAAATCAGTAAAATAAACTGGAAAATTATGATAAATCCTTGCCATAATGCTTTATTTGGATAGTTTGGACTTGCTGTTCTAATAGAGTTGCCGAAGATTAAGTTAAGATTCATAAAAAGGTTTAAATCTGCCCCTTGAAGTACCTGCATAATCCCTGAAAATGTCCAAATCAGCAGCAACACATTCACAGAGATAGCTTGTATTTTAAGTCGTAAAAACCTGCAAGGCTTGTTTTTTTCTCGGGGCAAAAAAAAAAAAGAGACTGTTTGTTAGAGTTTATTGGAGTGGAATTTATTTTCTTTGCCTCCCCCCACATTCAATATTGATTTAAGTTCCCTTGGTAACGTTGGTGTGCCAGCACCAAACAAGATTTAAGCTCATTCATCTATTTATGCATGCTGATAACTTTTTTGTGTTTGCAGATCAATACTGATGAGCTGCACTACTACAAAGTGAATATAGCGCACTGGCTTTAGATACTTTTGTTTCTCCTCCAGCCTGCCTTATTACGGGGGTTTTCTCGCTAATATTGTATGCAGGAGCAGCATAGCTCAGCACAGTGAAGACGGCCCTGCATAACCTGCGAGCTCCCTGGGGCATCCGTGCGGAGCTCAACCTGAAGGCTCGCCTCTTCTTTCTGCTTCTTTGTTTTGCAAATGGGGGGGAGGGAGCGGTAAGATGCTGCAGAGACTCTGCTGTTCCAGGGTTCTGCTTGGCTCAGCACTGGGGTCCAACAGAATCCATTTTTCTGCATCTGCGTCGTCGTCCTCCTCCTCCTCTCCAATTACTGCATCTCTCCGAGCATGCAACGCCTTGATTCAACCATGGAGTCTACTACAGCAAACTGAGCCCGGCCACCGTTTGATGTGTCACTTCATCAGTGATTTGAGACCACAGCTAAAGGGCTCCTGAGAAGAAAAGCTTTTTTTTCCTGTGATGCAACTTCCTGAAATCTGGTCTTATTAGCCGATGGCGGCATCCCCCCATAGAAAAACTTGTTAACGACACATAAAGCAGTCTGCGCCTTTATAGAAAATGTCATTGCCGGTTAAATTATCTGCATTCGTCTGCAAGAGCCCTGATTTCTCCTCCTGCATCTGAGCACATGTTTCAGATGGATGCACGCTTGGCAGGTGGCTACTTTGTGGCTCAAGAAAAACAGAGACGTGCCCTTCAGTGTGCAGAGATGGCTGCAGATTGTGCTCCGTACTGTACTGCATTGCAGGCAGGCGTCTTACCTTGTGAAACAACATGCGTCCTTCGCCTGCAGGCCCCCGAGCACTCTGGCTCAGATGATCAATTTGATCCAGCTCTGTGTTGCCGGGCTGCGACTTAATCCCATAATGCTCTGGTATTTTGTTGCAATCGAGACACCCCCATTTTTCTCTGTGGATTTCTCATCTTGTCTTAGGAGTGTAATGAAAAATCTCATACCTCTTTCATCTACGCACATGCTATATAATCACCTTAAAGTGGCTGTACTTCAACCATAGATCATGTCAGCGTCTGTCAGGGCGAATGTGATGCAGGAATCTTGGACCTGTCACGCTCCAGTGAGAGTAAACTGAGGAATTGTTTCTTTATGCCACTGTGGAAACCACATGAGTTGCTATGTGGGATTTTTAGAGGAGCTGTGGAAATATGTCCTCAGCTGCTGCTGTGTGATTTCTGCCTCATTTTCAAGTGAAAATGAAATGTTTTGCCACTCTCAAGCCAGTGGGTTTAGGGCAAAAGACACGCAGCATCATTTTGCAGCACTTTAATGCATTTCCCAGCGTTTCAATCTGTGGTGGGTCTGTACCATTAGCGTCTCTCCCATCTCTCCGTCGTTTCAAACAGAACGAGACATTACCTTCACCACTTAGGCCCCAGCATGCTGAATCGAGGCGCCATAATGACACGGCAAAGGCAAGATGCACTCCCGCTGCTCCCCGGTAACTACAGAGAGACAGAGGGTGGAATGTAGATTCACGACAGCCTCCGCCTGCGTGCCCTTTTTGCAGCAATTTAAAGGGAGACGGGGAGACGTGGCTAATTCGGCCGCATTAATCAGGCAAAGCGCAGCGCTGTGCAAACGATGGCGTGAGGAATGATGAGCTGACAGTGTCCTGCCTGTCAGACAGGGGCGCAGACACACCTCAGTGATCTGATAGGATGACACAGCTCCGGCCCAGAGAGGAGCAATCAGCTGAGGAAAGCCTCTCGCAGGTCTCCGTTCATTACAGACATGACCCGGATCACCAGTCCATCCATCAGCCCGTGTTTATCCAGTCACCGGCAGAGCAAATGACTTCATGAAGCTGGATAAATGACAACTGTGGGAAATGCAAAATGTCCAGATCATCATTTAACCTCTAACTCATATCCCGCCGCTTAAGTGATGCCTTCATGGCAAATGTCGACTTTGGAATATCAATAAGGAATATTTGGGAGGATGAAGAGTGCAGTTATTGCCTTGAGAGTGAGGGATTTCATTTGAAAAGTAGAGTTTCTTAACTAAAACTCTTAATGTGTGGGTGTCTGACCGAGCTCGCAATATGAGTTTTTGAAGGCTTGTTTACCGTTGTGACTGTATGGAAATACGCCTATAAATATGCATCTGGATCCGAAATTGGCATCAAAATATAGTTAGTAGTATAGTTATATAGTTCTATGTTGGCTGAGTTACAGATATTTACATTTATCACGTTGCTACTGTGCTTCCTAAAAGCCAAATGCCATCAAATTTTGCAGCATCGCTTGGAATTGGTAAGTGCACTCACCATCTAAATCTGATTGCGTGTGCACAGCTGGTTTGTCAAATAGGCTGCAAAGGTTTGGAAGCCAATTTTTGAGAAATGGCTCATCCAAATGTGTTTTAGAAGACCTTTGGTAGGGACTGAGTGAAATCTGCAGGAAATATAAATCTAACTGGATGGTTTCATCTTGAACTAAGGAGGGGGAAAAAAGCACATTTTTCATAAATGGCCACATTCTGCGGCTATTCAGGATCTCACTAAACATTCTTTTCTTCCAGATGCCCGTAAAGTCTGTCATTGCATTTTGTTAAGAAAGATGCCAACATTTTGTAGAAATACGCTTGTGCACTTTCTTAGCTTTGACAGTTTTACACTTTCTTCTTCCTTTTTTTTTGTTTGAATTAAATAAAAGAGATATAATGTTTTAATAAGTCAGTGTTAGAAGAGTTGGTGGATTTTGTTGAGGGATTTTTAAAGGTATCATAGCTATGTTGGTTCACACTGCAAAATGCATTAGTTTCGCAATAAAATTGTCTACGTTTGATGTTTCGTTGGCCTGCATCCATGTCACGTGATGGAATAGTTTCACATCACATGACTCATTAGTTTTTCCGTTTTGCAAATGAGTGACTTGGTGTCGGCAATAATAAAACACAAACAGGACTTCAAATCCTGTGTGGAACCTTTCTTTTTTCATATTATTTGTTATATTAAGTGTTTGCTTGCGTTTTCAGTCATTTCAGTTAATGTTTGCTTTGGCTTTTAATTTGTTTTTTGGAGCTAAGGCCAGGCAGCCATCCTGCTCGCCCTGTAGCCACGCCCCTGTAGGCTCCGCCCCCTCCGCCATTCAACATTCCTATCGATGGAGATTCCGCTGCTCTGTTGTTGAAATCAAGTTGCTGCATTTCTGACTTTGCCTTTTGGAAGTTTCTTTTGCATTAACGTTTTTTTCCACAAAGTCCCAAGTAAGTGTAAGTGTAAGAAAAGATCATTGTTTGGGTTTAAATGCATCGATGCACATGCTAACCACAAAAGTCCGTTTGTTTTCTAGGTTCGTTAGGGTCCCTCCACACAAATAACCCCTAAAAAACATCTCACAATTGTAGAGCATTTTTGCAAGAATAACCTATTTTGTTAGTCACTGTGGACCAATGTAGCTGTTATACATTTCATTTATGACATTTTGGGAAATACGTATATCTACTTTTTTTGTGTGACTTAGCAAAACTCAATCCCACTCCCATATCAGTGCCTTAAATATTACTCTAATCGTGGTGTGCACTGAATGTCAGGATTGGGTTTGTGTGTCCTTTAGAACCTTGACTGCACCGGCGCTGTCACATTACAGGGACAGATGAGCTGCAGTGATGGAGCAAGCAGGCTGCATGCACGTGATGGATTATTGCAGCAGGGCGAGGAGATGCAGATTTTCACTGTTACATTTCTTTTACTCTGGGAGCATTTCTCCGCCAGGCTGCAGTCAGGTCGTGCTCTGACAGCTCTCAGCCATGAACACTCAGAGCCTGCAAGCTGCTCTTCGACATTTTGTTTTGAAAACCTCTCTTTAGGGATGGATGCTCCCCTCATTTTTAGATTATTGCTTTGTTTGCATTCTGCGTTAAAGGTGTCGAGGCTGCAGGGCATCACCTGCAAACTGCACTTGACCTCTAACACTTAAGTAGTGGATAAACACGTGTAAACATTGCAGATGGCTCAAAACCTTCCTTTCAGGTACCAGTTCCACAGCGCTGAGCATCTGCTAATACTGCAACTAATCCAGTCATCTTTTTTCACGCTCAGCTGTGAGCCATAACCTCCACATTCCCAAAGATAGCTATCTGAAATTGCTAAGTATAAATTTTACGACACTTAAATCTCATAAGTGACGGCTCATAACTCGACTGAAATGACTCAGAACTTGTTAGCTTTGAGTGCTTCTTTTAGCAGTGCAAAAAAGTGCAGGAATCTGATGCTTGTTTGAGCTTCAAATGACAGCAGTAAAGCTACATTTTCTAAGTTGTTTGTCAGATAAAAGACCCCCAATTCAAAGGAAAAATGTTGCTTTGGCAATTTGCAACATAGGTTTTCTAACACTAAATGGTTGCTCATCCATCAAAATGAGACCTTGGATTTTCTCCACCTGTTAGCTTTGCTTGGTTTGTTGCTTTATGTGGAGTTTCTCTCATTTTCAACCTTTTTTCACTTGCTGCTTATATAATTTTCACGGTATTCCTGCATTTCTTTTGAGGTTTGTGTTATTTTTGAAGAAGTTTCTCTATCACCTAAAAATGTCTGTACAACCAACACGATGATGGCATCCATGCACCACTCAGATGGCTGTTGTTGCTGATATCATGTCAACTGGGGCTACTTTTTTTTTGAGTATTTTAGCATATTTGTTCTAAAGTTTATATTGTTGCATGTAGTCTGCCCTTTGGAAAGCAAAAATTATAGTAGTGGAGTTGGGTTGATAGATGAAGATGTCATGCATCTTAAGTTTAGATTACAATTTGTGACCCACTTAATGTTTTTTATTTTATTTGCCATAACTGTTTTTTTAGCTGCTTCGCCTTGACCAAACCCTAATTATGGGTTATTTCAGATAGCCACAATCTTTCCATAATCTTAATCATATGCACATACACCGATCAGCCACAACATTATGATCACTGACAGGTGAAGCGAATAGCATTGATCATATTGGTACTATGTGGTGTTCTGCTGGAAAACGTTGGATTTTAACATCCGTGTTGATGAGACTTAGACACCCAAATAAACATTGTCCCAGAACAAGCACACTCCCTCATGCAAATGGAAATCCCAAATGTCACTGGCCTACCCCTGCAGGAAAATGCACCCCACCACATGGCAAAAACATCAAACAATCAGGAACATCTTGAGGAACATGACAATGGCCCAAGATGTTGATTTGACCTCCAAACTTCCTAGACCCCATTCTGATCAAGCATCAACAGGATGCAGTGGAACAAGTTGGATTGACAGAGGCCCCACTGCACAAGCCAGAGTACCCAAAGGATCCACTGCCAACGTCCTGGTGCCAGACCCCATAGGACACCCTGAGAGGTCCTCTTGTCCATGCCCAATGGTTCAGAGCATTTTTGACCACATAAAGGGGACCAACACAATATTAGGCAGGTGGTCTTAATGTTATGCC
>OMNN01102856.1:0-15583 GCA_900302755.1 Chromis chromis
GACTTCATCCGGCCCAAGCTGGTGACAGTGGTGCGAAGCGGAGTGAAGCCCCGCAAAGCTGTGAGGATCCTGCTGAACAAGAAGACGGCCCATTCCTACGAACAAGTCCTCACCGACATCACTGATGCCATCAAGCTGGACTCCGGAGTGGTGAAGAAGATCTACACACTGGAGGGCAAACTGGTGAGAAGTCTTTGCATTTCTTCATTTTCCTGCATTGTTATGGTATATAAGGCTGAATGTTTCTGTGGTTGTAGGCAGCATGTTCTGAAGGCATTGTTAGTGTTTAGTTTTATTAAGGATGACATGGCTGCTTGTTAGCCTGCACTCAAGTCTAGAGGCAAACTGTCGCAATCCAGTCGATGGGAGCTGTTGATTTGTTGCGAGTGTCAGACATGATGAGTGGCTCCAGTGAGAGAAACAGACCAAACACTGAAACCAGAGGGAGATGTTATATTGCTGGTTTGTATGTGCAGTAGAAGAGTTCAACATCGCAGTGACTAACAGTTATTTTTTGAAGATGCTGGTTTCATTTTGCTTGAAAAAGTGTGAGTGAAAGATCAGGCTAAGAGAAGGATAAAAAAAGGCTAAATATTTAATGAGCAGGGTTTCATTTTTATGAATGAAGAACACGCGTGTCCCCCGTTCGTAGCCGGGGCCGTGGAGAGAAACGGTGACACAGAGACTGAAAGAGGTCAATAGGAGGTAAAGATGAAAGAAATCTATGAATGGAGTCTGGGCTCTCTCCCACGCTGCAGCGATGTGTGCCAGAGCTTTGCCTCGGAAATAAATCCGAGTCACATCCCCCTTGGTAGTCCACCCACCTTTCCAGCTCCTTCTCTCTCTGCTAGTGGAGGGAGACGCTATAAAAAGAAAACAGCTCAGATGTATGCAGGCGTTGAGTGATGTACATGTACGAAACTACAGCACTTAAAGGATGTAGTCCCCATGTGTGTGGATGGAGCACTGAACTTGGCCTGCAGTGCAGCTGAATGAGGTCAGACATGCTTTCTCTCTGGCACATGTTGATGTTTGTGGGTATTTTGGCACAGAGAGAGAAAAATGTCATCTCTGCCAGCATGTCAAGGTTTTATATCATATTTGTGACATTCTTTATGTCTGGTCTCTTCCTCTTTGCCTCAATGCCACTTCTCCATCCCTCATGCCAGCCTCCATCATTGTTTTCGTGAGTCTGTGTACTTTCTCAGCTTCTCTCTTGGTAATGTCATAGCACGTTATTGAATCTAGTGACACTCTTCTTTTGGCAGCAGCATCAGAATGACACCATTATTTTTGAAACAGATTGTGTTGGACGTCAAGGGCATTCTGCCATTTTGTGTTAACAGCACCAATCATCTCCTAAACGGCCAATTTGTGACTCGTGCTCATGAATTTGCTCTTTGCCCTGAAGGCTTTTCATCCTTAATGTTTTTTTTTAGTACCCCATGTTACCATTTATCCCACTTCTGAAGATTAATCTACAGGAGTTTGCTCTGGCATTGTCATCCCACCACTGAGGCCTCGCTGCCCATTTAATGATCCGCTGTTAACTCGGCAGGAAGCGACCCGCTGTTAGATCCCAGCACCAGCCAATAAAATCCCAGTATTGGGTTTTCCTCGAGGAACCTCCTGTTGGGGATTAAACTCACGCTTTTGCAATATGCCCAACTCACTCTGTGGTTGCCACTGGTAACGGTTATCTTGGAGATTACACAATAAAAGCTCTTGCCGTGCCCACCCCTCTGTGATTGGGAGTAAGACTATTATGGTTATGCTATTTTTAGACGCGGTATTGATTGGGCCTGTAGGCATGGTAACACGCTCGCTGCCAAATTGGCAGGGCTGGGCTGAGTGCAGAACCAACTCCTTCTCTGATTTTTGCATGCTGGCGTGGGTTATCGGCTGTGGGAGAGTTTGTGATTATGTTATTAAGGGAGCAGAGAAAGAGTAGAGTGTGGGATTCTAATGCCAGATGGGAATTAATGGGGAAGAAACTAATTTGAAAGTAGCTAGTAAACTGATTCAGAACATCTTTGCATGAGTCCTTGTGTGTTTCATGCATAAGAGGAAATACTGCACAAGACCTGAGAGCCTCCTGTTTCTGAATGGGTGAAAGGTCTCAGAACACACTAGATAAGCTTGTGGGAAATGTAAACCCCCTATGAAATGTGGTTAATCCTTGTTAACTTGACCTTTGCCTGGAGAGCAAATCAGGCTTAGAAAACTGACCATAATTCCACAAAACTGAAGGCGATATGACAAAATCAAACCTGTTTTCTGAAATATTAATGAATGAATTCATAGATAAACTAGATTTGATTGAAATAAATATTAACATTAATATGAATGAGTGAATTCAGGGGTTACGTGATGACTACAGAGCAACCTGTGTATTAATGACATTTGAATATACATTATTGAATATGAGGAGTGCATAAGTAATTACCTGAGTGTGCACAGGGATAAGGTTACTTTAAAGGTTAAGTAAAGTGTCTGTGTGTGTGTGTCGTTACATGCATGTGTGTCTACATGTTTTAGTGTGTGTGGGCTGCAGCCGTCAGCTGAGCTGCGTCAGTCACTGAGCCCACGGCAGAAGTAGGTTTCTGGGCCTGACTGCCACTAACGTAGAGTCCCAGCAGAGAGAGCATCCGAGAACCGGAGCTCAGGCTTCTTACCTTCATTAACCCCTGTAATGAGGCCAGAGTCAGTGGGGAAGGGTTTATATGTACTTTTTTTTTTCTCAAAAGGACTGTCAGGGGCACCATTTAGAGAAAATACTGCAGCTGAAATGTGCTTAGATGAATAATGGAGTTACTTAGGGTCTGTTTTTTCAGCTGCTTCTTTATTGTGCCTCTTCATTTACGTGTGTGTTTAAGTGTATATATCTGCATCTGTGCCTGACAGACTAGCAGAACTATAAATTAAATGTGACTCTGGGTTTTTACCAGGCATTTGGTGCCACATTTTGGCACTTGATGGTTCAAATGACCATAATGCCACCTGCACATTTCAGTCAGTAACAGTAAGGTATATCAAATATTGAAGGCAATGCATACACACATATACACCTGCATGTTTACAATGGTTTTGGTGTCTGTTCTTTTCAGCACTGTTACAGTATTTCCTATTTGGCAGTCATCCATTGATAATAATGAGATGGGATGAGATGACATTTGACGGGCTGTGAATAAGCCTCTATGAGCATCTGATACAATATGTGCAGTATACTCAGTCCTCTGAGAGCTTACTCCACCGTGATCGCTTTGGATATCATATTTCTGTCTGTAATAGGAGAATCGGAGTGAAGAGAGACGGGATCAGGTTCCACCCCCACTGTTATATTGATTCTCCCACTGTCTCGGCTCCCACTGTATCAGATAGGTGTTATTTTTAGGCCCGTCCCCTCTCCTTTGGGGTTACCACAACCCCATATTTCTCAGCGAGCTCGTCACCTTGCCGGTTTCTATGATGATTTGATCCAGTTGCCTAGAAACCGGCCAGCCTGCTGTGATGTCACACAGCAGCATGGCGGGATGGTGTGGCTGGGCCGGTCTGATCAAGAAGATAGACGACCCATAAGTGGCTTAGCACACGGACATGGCTGGACTATTAATACATCTAAGCTGTGTTTGAACACACAGACACTGTGTCGGACCCCAGCTGCCAGCCCTGAGCCTTGTGAGGCTCATGCATACTTAGCCATGGACAGTGACACACACGCTTTTTAATAGACTCCTCTAGCTTTCTGCTCATGCATCACTAGCTATTAACTGTAGGCAATTACCTACCAGTGCATGAAGTGATGCTACTTACTCATCTCTAAGGTTGGTTGCATTCTATTATTGAAGGCCTCATTAAAGAGACCCTTTAGTATCCCCATGGGTTTAGCACAGGCAAGTCATATGATTCCCACACTGACCGGCCATGCTAAAAAGACGGGGCTTACATAATACAATGTAAACATTTACAAAAAGAGGGCCTTAAGGGTCAATTTATCCAAATGCCAGACAACATTCCCATTTAATTTTATAGTGGTACCTATAGTGGTTGTAGATTTAGTAATGCACTTCCATAAAGTTAGTAGTCTTACAGTAGGCCGATTAAAAACAAAACAAAACAGTCGAAATGTTTTTTGTTTTTCCAAACTCCAAAACTGCTGGGTCCTACAATTACCATAATGCAATGCAATATCATCTTTGAAACTGGTCTTCTAGTTTTTAGAAGTTTTAGTTATAGCATGGAACCTCACTTTTTTTCACTCGTCAGAACTGACAAATACAACATTTATAAAGCACTTGATTGAGCTGTAATTTATCATATTCCTGTTAATAAGAATATGCATAATAAGCATAAGAAAACAGATGAAAAGTAGGTGTTGTTGCCTTTCAGCACAGCAGATGGTTCGGGTTGTCCTTCTGTTTTGTTTTGCATCCAGAAAGTTAAAGTTAAAGTGACTAAAGTTTATGATTTTGTGTGATGCCAAGAACCGCGTGCTGGTATGATTGTTAAAGTGCACGAGTGACGAATCACCCTCATGCATAACTTATACATAGCCTAATTTTAAGCACGATGATGAAGGAACAGAAATAAAATTGCAATATGCAAAAATGGCATATTGTCAGTATTTTAGAGACAAACCCATCATTTTATGAGGTCATATGTTTTCAGTGGAGCTCATGTCTTATTAAGAGGAGTCAAGCTTCCCATGGTTCCCCTGGTCGGCTGGACAGTTCACCACTTTGATCCAGATTGAAATAGCTGCTAAATTATTGATTGGATTAGCATTAAAGTTTGCTAAGGCATTCATGGTCCACAGAGGATGAATCCTACTGACTGTCCCAATTGTTCTGCCACCAGCCCTCCCTTTTTTAGAGAACTATCTCTAACTATTGAATGGCATTCATTTACTTTTGGTTTATGACTGGATACAGCTGAGACTAATGACATTAGGTGGCCTCAGCTGTGTTTTGTGTTTAGTGTTAATTAGCAAATGCTAGCATTCTGACACGCTAAACTGAGATGTTGAAAATGGTAAACATTACACATTTTCACCACGAGCATGTTGGCGTGAAAGTTTTTAGCATATTAGCATTTAGCTCAAAATACGATTGTGCCTAACTGCAGCCTCACAGAGCTTCTAGCATGGCTGTAGACTCGTATTGTTGTTTTTGTTTGTTTGTTTTTTTGGCAAATGGCTGTGTATGTTGAAGGAGCTTTTTCTTTTTTTTTATCTTTTGAAGTTTCAAACTACTTGTAAAACTCACACATTTAAGGGCCACTCATAATACTGTGGCACGTTTCTGTGCTCATTAAATGACACAGCTTAAATGGAGGTTATACGTAGGAGAAGAGTGAGAATAAACCACTTGTTCACCATCTGCACTGCAGCTCTCACTTCTTAAACCGCATTGTTGGCTTGTTCTTCTCCTGGTTGGCAAGGCTGAAGAGCTTTTAATATCCTTTTATCTTCCTCTTCTGTTTTCTCTGCAGCCTCCTTCTCCTCCGTCTCTCCCGTTTTCTGTTTCATTTACAGCTCGTACCGCATCTCATTCTATCTGCATCACTTTTTATCCTCTTATATAATGTCTGCTTTTCTTTTCTGTCAACAAATTTGCTCTCTTCACGTCTATCAGCCATCCACACTTCCTCTGATCTCCTTCTTTTCCTCCCCTCACCTTCCTTTTGACATGTCTGTCTCATTCTGGAAACATTCCATTGTTTTTACGGCTATTTAGTCCTCAATTAATTAGCACACTCGGCATGCACCCCCAAATCCAAGAGCTGCAACATATGGCATTGCTCTATCTCCCCCACTTTCTGCCTCTCTTTCTTCCCTCCCCCTTCCCTGGTCTGCCCTTGTGTGTCCCTCTGCACATCATTCCACCTTCACTTTTTTTTTGTGCCTCTTTTCCTCTCACTTTTTTCTCAATTTCTTCCCTCCCTGTCTCCTCCCTCCTCATTGGTCTGCATCCAACTCTGCAGGGACTGTAGAAAAGGTGCTACAGCGTCCCAGAAATATTGCATAGAATGAAGTGCAGGGATTATGTTTTGCTCATATAGAAAGAATTAAGCTGTTTTTAATCGCTCTTGGGTGTATTGTATGTTGATGATGTCACTTTTTTACTGCATAGGAGGATTGTGGGAAGCAAAGTCCATCTGCTCCTGCTGATCTGCTGAGTCACAGCTACTCAGCACAGTGTGTCTGTGTGTGTGTGTTTGCCAGTCTATAGTGTATTTGCATTAAGTGACACTGATGATGAATAGCTTGTAGAGGATTCCTCAGCAGAAATCCAAAGATTATACAGCTGTTTTTGTGTGTAAACAGGTTATTTAGGACACGTTTTTGAAGATGGTTTTCTTTCTTTTGTCTGATTCATTCAGCCAGCTTGTGTGTGTCTCTGTCTACCAGTGAAGAGCAATTGTAGCAGATTGGGGGGCTGATTGTAGTCAGAGTATCTGCTGCCAAATTAGGATCGATGGCAGACGTTTCCATCACAGGCAGACTGTGGAGAACTTAGTCACATCACAACTTCATCACGCACACATAAACACAGTCTGACTCACTCACTCCCTGACTCACTCACTCACTCAGTCACTCTCTAATCTGTCTCGTATAAATCTGCATTTGAATGATTGTGTCCCAGCTTCATGCTTCCAGTTGCCTAAAGAGCCATGCCGACATATCTCAACTGTCAGATTATACTTAGAGCTAATCTGAACAAAGCTTCCTCTTCTCCAAACCAACTGGAAGGCAAAAAAATGTTTTGCTGTGCTAAGGAATGGCTCAGAAGTTGTACCATCTTAAAATTACAAATTAATATATGTTAACTTTGTACCACTTTGATACAGATTTTTTTGCACTGTGCCATTCGAAATTAGAGGTGAATCTGAGTTGTAATTTCTGCAAGCATTACCTCATGAAAATAGCTAGTAAAGGTTTTTCCACTAATGTTTGTATTAAATAATAATTTTTATGTTGTCTGAGCTGTTATCAGAGACACAATATTTGTTTTCCAGTCACATGCAGCTCCATTATTTCTGTCTGTCTGTCAGTATTAACCTCAAATTTGAGTTTAGTCTGCATGTTGGCATTTCTAAGGGCCTCTCTTTGGTATTAATTTTTTTTATTTCTTTTCAAAAATAAAGTTACTACCTAATCAAAATGGTTAGATTTAAGACCTATTATATGCAATAGGACAGGGTATGTCCAACTCTCCTCTGCTATTGCAGTTAAACTGTGGTGGAGATGCAATTTTTTAGAGATATTTCCCATCCTGTACTTAGTATAAAGAGTTAAAGGAGGCAGAACTTGTTCAGTTACAGCTTTAAAGATGAAACAACTTGTTGAGTCAATTAGCTGATCACAAAGAATTAATTGTTAACTATTTTGACATTGAGAATTTTTTTTAAATGCCCCAAAAACTCATCTCTATGCATTAAAGTTACATATTTAGAAGTGTTTTTCCATGACAATAATCACCTCCTGCCTTAAAATGGCTTAGATGTAACTCTGCATCATAGTCTTCCTGGAGATCTATGAAGCCGTCACCTTTAACTGCAGCTTGAGCACGCCAGCTCACCTACAACTCTGCTCAAATTCAGTCAAACTAGTCTGCACTACACAATGGCGAGTTGTAATATTGTTCAGCCATACGTGTTCGAGTCAGAAACTGATTCTGAAGTAGATTAGTGATACATAAAATCTGTCATCAGAACGCTGCATGTTCAAGGCAGAAAACGCTCAGTTAAGATGTCAACTGCTTATTTCACTTATGATGTGTATTCTAGCATATAAAAGCACCATATGAACATGTTAACAAGGTTAAAACCTTCATCGGAGTTGGCCTTTAAATGTGAATATATTATATATTGAATTGTTTACTGGAGAAAACAAGACATTTAAAAATGTCTGAGAGATTGAGACGACGGCTTTCACTACTTTGTGACATTTAATAGACCAAATGATTAACCGTTTAATTAAGAAAATAAACAGATTACTGATCAGCCATGAAAAGAGTATTTAGTAGCAGCCCCAGTTCTTAAGAAACAAACAGACAGACTCCTTCACTCCCTTAAGTCAGTCTTCCTCCTCACTGCTCATTTAATAGATCCTGGAATCACCCAAGGCGCTCATTCACTCATGCTCCAGAAACGTGTCTAGTTCATTAATCCAGCACATTCATAACATTTCTGTCTGCGCGCACGTGTTCATACATGCACGCTCGTTCTCGAAAATGGATTTGAGCATGAAGGGGGGGAAAGGAGATCAATGAGGGAGCTAAACATGAAGAAAGATCAGCGAAGGAATGAATTGTTTGGGTTGTAGCAGAGGGAGGAAGTTGAGTAAAAGCAAAACAGGGCGAGGTAGCAAATCAGATAATGAGGATGACAAGACAGACTGAAAATCAGGGGACCCTAAAAAAAAGACAAGACAGAAGCGCAGCTGGAACGACTGGAAGCTGAAAGAGAAGTTGAAGCTGATGTCATGTTGTGTCCTTTGGGAAACAGTGTTGCATAATTCTTTAGTTTTTATTTGTATCATGACTAAAAAGTTGGATTTTGACACAGGAAAGACTGGAAAAGGCAGTCACATTTACAAAGAAACACATATATGGCTTCATGAGAGAAAGTTTGGTTTCCCCCTATGGAGAGCAGCAGCTGTTACATAAGCTGTTATGCAACAGAACAGGCAGGCAGTCTGCTGCACTTCTTTGAGGTGAATGCAGTAACACCAGTGCCAACTCAGTGCGCTGCACAGCTAATTGGCCTCACGTCACCGCTGCTCTCTTTCCTCTCTATTTGTTTCTTTTTACTTCTCTTTCTGACTTCATTTCCCGGCCCTCTCCGTCATTTCTCATCCTCATGTCAGCTCTCAAATGAATTGGGGCCATTCGCTCTGCTGATTGAGGCAGCGGGAGGTCATGTGGGGTGTGAATTCTCCCTTAGGGGGGCGGATGGTTTTATCCTCCCCTCGTGCCTCTTTCAGATCAATTTCTGTCTACCTTTCCTCCTGTCAGGTGCTGTGGCTCTTTGCCTGCTTCTTCCTACGTCTCCTTCGGGTGTAAGAAGAGATTAGGAGACGATTTAAAGTCCTCTTGAGAATAAGGAAATGCATTTTGTCGGTTTCATTTAAGAGCGGGAACTTTTTCCTGCAGATAATTCAATATGCTCTATATGAAGATATACAGCACATGTTTTAATATAGAGCACATTAGGATGATGCCTCCTGTAGCGATTGAGTACTATATTGTAATGTGATTCATTTATGGCTTCTTAAGTCACTATTATCTCAGGAATACAGAGTAAACATACAGTACATCAATCACTAGTAAATGCAGACAAACCAATCACTGCTAATTTCTATAGGTTAACGCTCATTTAAACACAGACATCTTCCTAGATGTCCATTATATACAATAGGGTCCCACCTCGAGGTCACATACTCCATTCTGTAATGCTGATGATATCTGTTGCTGCCTCAACACGCTGCTTTTCAAATATTAAAGCGCTGTCAATCAATATCATACTTTTCACTCCTTTGCTCCTTTCATTCCATCACATCAGATGCTTGGCGCCCTCGCAACAAACGCTTTCCCCTTTCTGTTTTCTGTCCCTCTTTGTTTGTGTCAGTACATCCATCTGTTACTCTGTGAGTCCGGCTGTCTTTCAGTATCCGTCTGTCCATCCATCCGTCTCCCTGTCTGCCTCCTCAGTCTCTCTCTCTGAGGTTTTCAGAGCAGCGTTTCGGGGCCTGTCGGCTCGCTGCAGTCGATTCAGCACCGCGGACAGCTCCACTGAGCTAAGCTGCTCTGGCAGAGCGCAGCGACTCCTCGTCCCTCTGAAACGTGGTCTATTCTGTGGGCTGGATTATGTCCTCAGTGTAGCTGCTGTGAAACTATTGTGGATTAGCGGTTGAGTCTTCAGTTTTTTGGGGGGCTTTGTGAGCCATCTGTTTAACTCATATATATATATACATATACACACATATATACACACCGATCAGCCACAACATTATGACCACTGACAGGTGAAGTGAATAACATTGATCATATTGTTACTATGTGGTGTTCTGCTGAAAAACCTTGGATTTTAACACCCGTGTTGATGAGACTTAGACACCCATATAAACATTGTCCCAGAACAAGCACACTCCCTCATGAAAATGGCAATCCCAAATGTCACTGGCCTACCCCTGCAGGAAAATGCACCCCACCACATGGCAAAAACATCAAACACTCAGGAAGGAACATGACAATGGCCCAAGATGTTGATTTGACCTCCAGACTTCCTAGACCCCATTCTGATCAAGCATCAACAGGATGCAGTGGAACAAGTTTGATTGACAGAGGCCCCACTGCACAAGCCAGAGTACCCAAAGGATCCACTGCCAACGTCCTGGTGCCAGACCCCATAGGACACCCTGAGAGATCCTCTTGTCCATGCCCAATGGTTCAGAGCATTTTTGACTACATAAGGAGGACCAACACAGTATTAGGCAGGTGGTCATAATGTTATGCCTGATCGGTGTTTATATTTCTGTTACTTGATAGCTTGTTTAATAAAAAAAAATGTCAGCAAGTTATAGAAATCACAAATTCCCAGAGCCCATAGTGATATGTTTGCATGCCAGCAGCCCAAACCCAAAAACCAACAAAATGCAAAATATGGCGAGTTAAACAGTAATGACTAAATTTCTCTTGATCCACTAATTGATTAATCAGTTCCTTTTTCCTCACTATTGCTTATTGTCTAGACATAAGCACACCTGCTTGTGTCCTCAGTTACACTTGAGCTCCCTGTGAGAGGCTGTCAGAAACTCCCGCTAAAAAGTGAGTAGCTGGCAGATGAATCCTCAAGTAGACCTGGAATCTGACAGCAAGACAGAAATAGCTGATCTAAATGAGCAGAGTGTGAAGTGTTGTCACCGATCGTTTGTTCCCAGCAGCTGATTCACAGGAGCTACTGGCGTGAACCACACAGACACGCAAAAACAAAGAGTTTGTGCTGAAGTCTGCATAAAATAAGCATTGTATGTACACATACTCCTATGTGGTTTGTGTGCTCTCACAAAAAGTCAGATGAGATACTGTAGGATTCACTTAGTCTACAGAGGTTTAGATTTAAAAAGGCCTAATCTGTTCTGCTTCGTCATTTAAAACCACATGTGGGCTTAATTTCCTTTGAGTTTCTATTTGAGCTTCAGGGCTGTAGAAAATTGTTTTGCCTATTTTCATTTGACTGACAACTTCTTCCTTTACTGCCTCTTCCTCGTTTTCAGTTTGATCCCCCCCACATAGTTTGGTTTCTGCATAATTTTAAGACCAAATTGCATGTTTACTTTTGAAACTGCCTCCGTCAAACATCACAATCAGAGAATCTAAATAACCTGTCTGTCACGCTGCGGTTCTGCTGTAGTCGAATTTTTGTTGTGTGGACTGGTTATTAAACAGCACCACCATGTGGCGTCAGTTATTTATCCGCCTCAGTTTGTGATCCACCTTTGCAGTAATGTTCTGCCAATAATATCAGCTGCAGTACCGTGTCTGAGCAAAAACAGCAGGTTTCCCGAATGTGTGTCTTCAAGCTGAAAGGAAAAAAGAAAGAAAATAAGAGCAAACACAGGAGAGAGAGAACCACTGACTCTGTAGTAGATATTTGATGATTGTACACTAGGTGGCGCTGTGAGAACATAAAAGAGTTTACTGAAAAGCATCCACATTGAACTGTTGTTATTTGTTGCATAAGACATTTCCAGGAGGAGATGATGATTGCATTTTTTTTAAAGGGGTCAAACCTCTCTGGTCAGGAAACAGTGTCGTATTGTGCAAGCATCTTTCTGCATTTCTTTGCTTATTGCTGTTTTAACTTACAGATGTGGTTAAATGTCAAGCTAATATCATCACAATGATAAATCTGTGTGGAAGTGACCAGTTAAGGAAGGAGATTGGGGGTTTTGTCAGACACGTGAGGTTTAACACACAGTACGTAAACCTGTTAACCTCCTGCCTCGCCGCTGCAGTCTTGATTTTAAATTAATACATGAGTAAATTGATTATGGAAATTCAATGATCCCATTTAAATTGCTACGATCCTCGTGACCCAGTCTCGGAGCCCATTTCTCACTTTAATAAAGAGGCTGAGCTGAGTTGAGAGTTGACGACAGGGTTATGAAATTGCCAATCTGCATGCTCCTCTGCTCGTCTCTCATCATCTTATTTTAGTGCCTCTGTTTCTCTGTTTGTTTCTTCCTGCCCTTGTTTTAGCAGCGCTGGATGTTGTATAACCACGCTGGTTCTCTGAGAGAAGGGAGCACCAGAGACATCAAAGCAGCTTGTTTTGTCACTGGGCTCAGAGAAGAGCTCCGAGCAGCAGTCAGGAATAGATCTCCTCCTCTGTTGCTCTTTTCCCTCTGTCTGTTTGCTTCCTCTCTTAACTCCAGGGATTTGGCAATTTGGTTTAATCTCAGACTGTTTTTGTTTGATGCTGCTCCTTCGGATCATTCATTAGTCTATCTTTCAGGAAAGGTCGTCTCGTCGGCACCGTCGTTTTTTTAACAAGAGACACTGCAGGAGTGTTTCAGCAGCACTAAGCAGGCCATGTGCCTCTAGTGCGTGTCTGTGTGTGGACTGTGTGAATGGCACAGTTCTGTGGAGTTTCATGCTCATAGTAGATAAAATATGAATGATGGAGCACTCTTATCACATTGAGCACATCGTGCGGTTAGTGGCACGCACCAGCCATGCACCAATGCCTGGAGGGCATTATCACCATGGCAACCACACTCTTTCACGCCCTGCTCGGTGTACAGTGTGTTTGTGTGTTGCTCGTCAGCTTAAAGGTGCCCTCAGAGGCTGCCCTACATCAAGACTCTCCCTGCTTCCCTTCTTTCTCTTTCCTAATTCTTCTCTCTGTCCTTGTCGATCTGATTACTCCCTGCATGTTACCTTTCCCTCTTGTTAATCCAGCTTTTCAAGTGTGCTATTATTTCTATCTCGGCATGAGCTCCTTCAAAGACCCTCATTCTAGCAACTTGCTCTTGGTTGACAACAGCAGCAGCAGCTCTGGCTTAAGGATGTGGTCAGACTGACTCATAGCAGCAAATATACTTTCCTCTGCTCCCATCCAGCAAAAATCCTTTTTGACAGGGACAAAGCTATCTGCGAATTGTCTGTCGCACGAATTAAAATCACAAGATTTCAAAAGCATGCAAGTTTGAAACTGGTGAATTACAGTCTGAGGTGTAACAAAAGAATAACATTTTCAAAACAACTTGTGGCAGCCATTTAATTTTTCAAGAAAAATGCTGAAGATTTGGCATTTATAGCATCTCAAATGGGGTGATTTTCTTCTGGTATCTTTACTAATTTACTAGTACTCAATAGAACAAAGTTAATTAATCGAGCAGAAAATTATGCCTCAGTATGTTAATTTAACAACACAAAAATTTCGAAAAACACACAATTCCCATACACAAAACAGTGATTTGCAACAAACAATTTGCAACTGTGTAATCTGTTAAAATTGAAAAGAAATGAGCGTAGTATTTATAATCAGCTTTTCTATTTCTATGCAACCAATGTTAATATGTCCTGTTATTGTATTTGTATGTAGATGTGATGAGAGAACAAAGATAGTTTGGCATTTTTCTTCCAGTAGATGAATAAATGTCAGCTAATGAGAACCACCCCCACTTTTTAATTGATGAATGAGGTGTTTGATCACCTGTGATGAGGGTCAGCGGACTGTGATAAACACAATCAAAGAGCTTTAATGTGGAGGGAGAGCCACATATGGTGGTTCACACTGTGTACCTGCACACATACCGTCACGTATGTTCTGTATGCATGAGCAGCTTTAAAGTCCTGACACTTTGAACTGTGCGTCTACTTCACTTCATTTCACAGGGAAATATAGTGCGAAAGCTACTTATTGTTCTTGCCTGTCCTATTACTGAACAAGCCCTCATATCTAACTGACAAAACCTTAGTTATTATTTTCTTCAATGAATAATCTGCAGAAGATTTCCTTGATTATGTTTATTGATGAATAAATTGCTTTGTCTATATGAGGTCAGAGGTATTGTAAAAAAAAAAAAAATGTTTTCACAGCTTTTAAAATGTTTTGTCAGACCAATAATCCAAAGTGCAACTATATTCACTTCACTATGATACAAGACAAAAAAAAAATCAAAATGTCATCACTTAAGCGATGCTGAAACCAGAGGTATGACAGAAAACCACTAATTGATTATTTAAACAATTGGCAACTCAGTTTCTGTTCAAATAATCAATCAGCTGAAAAAACATTGTAGCTTGGTAGGTAGCAACATAACTTCAGCTTACACAACGGCTGAAACTAACCTTTTTTTTTTTTCAAATATTGATTAACCCTCTGAACTCAAAGACCTTCTGGGCATTTTTTTTTTTAGCTCTCTCTCACTGTGGGCTCATTTTTCACTGCAATATCAAGTCCTGCACCTCTATGGCTAGAAGACTAGAGAACTAAAAATTGTCTTACGTGTTGTATAACAAAGTTAGAATGCCATAAATCATACAAAGAAAAAAAAACATAAGTTGAATTTCTTCGATTATTTACCTGGAATCAACACGTACAACATTTTTTCAAGTGCCCACAGGACCAACGCTGGAGACAATGGTGACTCTACCTAATATAGATGTTTTACTACTTACATTTTTAATTTGTTTCCATACTTGTCTCCTATCTGCTCTGTGTAAACACTGCCTGCAGTTCAACCCAGTTCAGCTGAAACTTTCCTGAATTATTGTCACGGAACTGTTGCTGAGTCACTAATGGCTTCTCGGTTGTGTCAAGGAGTGCAGAATTATTTTGTTTTTACAGAATCTAATTACTGAAAACAGTTTATTTTGGGATTTCTTATTTTATCTTATATGAGTCATGTACAATAAAGTTATTTTGATGAAATATCACAATTTTAACCTTAGATTGAATATTTTTTCCTGATGGAACTCCTCATCACACATGATTGGTTCAAAGAGCGTCAGAAGCTTCTGGCTCTGATAAATGGTATGATTTTGGTGATTTTTTTAAAGATAACATTCCGGTCAAATCTGCTGGCTTCGGGTTCAGAGGGTTGATATTCCGGTTGTTGTTTAGATTTTAAAATGTGTAAAGATAATGTGCAATGTTCATCACAATTTCCCACAACCAAAGTAATCAAATTTCCCAGGGTACACGACAAATACCGGCTAATCCAAGGACCACTAATAACATTGCTAATGGCACTTTGGGAGTAATTAAGTAAATATATTTATTGAGCTATTTATTTAGTTTGCAACAGATTCTTTATGCAACAGCAAGCAATATGAAATGGATATGAAGATAAAAAGATAATGTGAAAATGCATGAATTAAAAAACGGTGCTGTTAGAGGTAGAAATAGCCAAGGCTTCCCATCAGCGCTGACTCACTGGGGAAACGTTAACAGCACCAGCATCTGTATCACAGCCACCTTGTTAGGAAGTCGAGCTGCTCGCCGCTGAAATAATCACCGGCGCTATCAGGGGATATCAAGGAACAAAGCAATATGGACTCCGTTATGAAAC
>OMNN01102859.1:0-13858 GCA_900302755.1 Chromis chromis
AGAAAGGTGTTAATGGGGAATAGTATTGCTTCTACAACTGATATTGTGCAGACTAATTTATTGATAAATTCCCTGTAGGGTTGTATGTAGCCTGGCAAACATTACAAGTCCTTCAGAGAGAGTGATATAATAACTATAGAAAATGATGCAGACTTTTGGAGCTTCACAAGCTGTTCAGTAAGGAAATTGATGTGCCATTAAACATGCACCACAAACACCGGTCCAGCTCTGGTTCTTGTTATCATGTAGTGTGGATACATGTACAGATACGGGTGTACAGATAAAGACTAGTAGCGAGAGACTGGCAGCATCTGAGAGCTTGAAGATTGACTTGCATTTACAATCAAAAGTCCATGTGAGATTGATTTGTTATCAAGGAGGTGGTTTGTTTCCATTTCTGCCCCTTGGACTTGTTTACTTACCCTGAATTACCAATTTCTTGCTAAGCACGTGGCTGCAAATAGGTCAAGTAGTTGTCTTTTGGCTGATTGAAAGACTGGCCACATCTGCCAGCAATGAATGGCTTGCACGAACAATCGGAAGTCCATGTGGGAGTGAGCATGATCTATTATCCAAGAACCGAGAAGAGTGAAACATAGAGAAACTTAAACCCATATGCCAATATTCAAAGTAGAGGAGGGACTACAAACTTTCAGTGTCTGATCTGACACTGATTGCTGATACAGGTGCAATCAAAAAGTTCTGGTGTATGTTCACAGAGCGCATCATGATTATTCCATGCAACATGTGCACTAACTGTCATGAGTCAGGAGATCACGTGACGCCCCACTAATAATGTCTCTATGGACATCAGACTAGGAACAGAAAGAAAACAAGAGCTAATCTTCATGTGGGGGATCATCACTGGTGACATGAGGTGGATCTGCAGCTACCAAAAACAAAAGAAACAGCAGTTTATCACAATTAATTATTATACGAGGCAGCAAAATTAAACAGAAAAGTCATAAAATCATCAGTGTATAAAACCAACACAGTGTTCAGGAAGTAAGAAATTATTAACTGAAATAAAAGACAGATAAAAGGAAATAATACTCAAATAAAACCATAAAAGACGATTAAAGTTTGTTTTTCATTGACCTAGCTGACCTAATTACCCAGGGCAAATGGTCTTGACAGCAAAAGCTTTCCCTGGAACAGATAAAAGACCTTTGCCTGAGGATCTTAAAGGGTGTACTGGTGCCTAAGGTACGAAAGGGTCAGAAACGTCAATCTTAAATCTTGGATTTAAATCTTAAAATCTATCCTAAAACATACCGGAAGCCAGTTCTTGTTAAAATAAATATCATTATTACCACCAAGAGGTGCAGTTTCCAAAACCGGACTGAGCACATCAGATCAGGAGCAACAGGAGTGTTCCTCTTGTTTTCTTCAACATCCATGTGGTCGCCCCCCAGGGACGAACTTTTAATACAGAGTGCTCCTGTAACACCCTGAGGCATCCAAGAGGGAACATTTGGCACAAATTACATGAACTGTGGCACATTTAATCTATGGACTGTATCTATCTACATGTCTATATCATGGCTTTGCGCAAAAACAAAATTTGCTAAAAGAACTGAAAAAACTCATTGTGAGTCTTCACAAAGATGTGAAAAGATATAGGAAGATCAGGGACCAACTAACAATCAGTGGAAACACAGTTGCAGTTGGAGGTATCGAGTGAGCAATCAGACCCTACCTGTCCGAGCATGCAGCCCAACTCCTGGTACAGGCACTAGTAATATCATGCATTGACTACTGCAACTCATTACTGGCAGCTCTCCCTGCACGCACATTCAAACCTTTGCAGATGATCCAGAATGCAGCAGCATGGTTGGTCCTCAACCAGCCCAAAAGGGCACACGTGACTCCGCTGTTAATATCTCTCCACTGGCTCCCTGTCGCTGTTCGCATGAAATTCAAAACCTTGATTCTCGCTTACAAATCAGCAACTAAATCTGCTCATGTATACCTGGAGTCCCTCATCCAGGTGTACACTCCACTTTGCCCACTACGCTCTGTCAATGAAAGGTGCCTGGTCCCACCTTCTCAACAGAGCTCTAAGTCGCTACCTAGACTCTTCTCGTCTGTCATCCCCCAGTGGTGGAATGAGTTGCCAAGCTCAATCCGATCTGACGATGCTGTCAGTGTTGCATAATGAAAGATGTTGTTAGTGTTATTGCTATTATTTTGTATATTTTGTTGTTCTATGCATATTCTGTATATTTTCACCTGAGAGTGCACTATTTTATATTTTATATTTTATTATATTTTCTATATTGGTACTTTTTTGTTACCTGTTACTTTCGTATTTTTGTCTTCTGCTGCTGGAAACTTGAATATCCCTGATGGAGTCATCCAAATGGGATCAATGAAGTGGAGTCTAAGTCTAAGTCTAAGTCTAAGGCAGTTCTTTCAGTGAGTTTCTGCTGCAACAACAGTAAAAGAAGATGAATACTGATGTAATATTTCCATGATATAAGCTAAAAATGGATGCTAATGTTGTCCTATGTCCATTCAACACATACATTTAATACAGCATGTACATAACATAGTTGTTTGGTTGCAATTTAATACTGTATGCCAGCATTGTGTTTACATCTTGTTCTGTTTCCCCCTAAGTGGCCATAAATTAAATTTACAGATGTTATTTGTTGGTAGTTGGAAAAAGTTCTTTTCCTTGTACCTCGAAAGACCTTCAACTTTCCGTGACCACTTGAAAGCACTGCAGTTTCCCCCCAGATAGAGAATATAATGTGCACAAATGTTCAGGAGTTCATTCCGTGATTAATGCTCGCCGAGAGCAGCAGCTGAATGTACAGCGTTGTAGAGGAGAGTAATGAAACCAAAGAGGAACTACATTACTGAGATGTGATTGCTTTCACACAGATTTACAACCACGGTTTCATGGGAACATCAAGATCCCTGCATGCCACCTTTGCAACAGGAACATTTACAGAACAGAAGAAAGACGTGACATGATTATTTTTTACCTAAAATAGGCAGAAATGTGTTCTTTTTATTTTATTTCTCAGCTTCTCAACCTTTCAACACTGCATCTGATATTTCAAACTACACTCAACTCGAGAGATTTCCTGAAGAGGAATATTTATGACTTGTGACCTTTTTGGTTTAGCTGAAGTATTAAAATGTCTCACACTGTACAATGGTTCTTCCCCTTCAGTATTCCAGATCACACCCTTGTCCTGTGTGCGTACCTGTCTTAAAGATAGATGATGTTCCTGCTTTATTGATTGGCTCCAATGAAGTCGTGTAGATTCAGACTGAAAGTGAAAAAGACAAGTTGGCTTTGAGCCAGAGACGCCTTCTGTTAGCAAAAGGACCTTGAATGCATGTGGCTGTGTAGAAGCCGACAGGCGGATAAAGCTTATGTTTCTTCTTGTGTTGTACTGAGGAGAAAATATAAAGGCATCGTGAGCCCATGACCATGAAAGCATGCGTAGAGAATCTCCCAAAGAAGAGCTCATCATCCATTTTTATGCCGCATAAGCAGGACGCCATCTGGACCCCTGGGTGCATCACAGTGGCTTTAATCACAACTGAGCTTGCAAGATCAAAAAGCAGCAAAATACCACGGCACGGTTTGTAATTAACATAAAGCAAAGCAGAGCAATAATAGAAGCATAATGAAGGGACGTGTGACATTTCACAAGGAAAAAAAAGGTGGTTATCATACTGACCGTTTGATGTGTTTTTAAATGAGTCACGTTACGGCCTCCTCAGTCACCACACCCCAGATGTTGTTGCCGTCATGTATTTGACTGACTAATGGTTTTTCTCCTTCTGGCTTTTTGCACAGACACAAAAGTGTTATTGATTTTCTCATGTAAGTCTCAGCAGAAAAGCAAATAACCATATTTCCCAAAATGTCAAACTATTTAAAATGACATCAGTGGGATGAGTGCATCAATCAAGTTAAACTGCATGAGCAAACAGCAATGCAGTTTCATGAACAAGCCCACCGCTTAGGAGGAGGACACACATAGGATTTCTGATTTGACATTCTTTGCAAAAGCACCTCACAGTGAGTGTGGAAGGACGGCAGCTGCTTTTTTCTTGTTAACATGAGATAACCTTAAATAGGGTTAATCGGATTACAGTACACATGAATGTTATACAGTCTGCACTAAAGATGTAGGCGCTGAACATAAAGAGAGGATGCTTTCAAAAATATGAAGTGATTCAATGAAGAGTGTAGGTTTGGTGTCGACATCGGAAGCGACACAACAACCTACACTCGCATTAAACTTGCACTCAAGAAAGAAAATATGTAATTTTACTGAATTTTGAGTTTTTATTTGATAGATTTTGTCTGCTTTTTTTTTTAAATATACATGAAAATGTCGATAAAGATTACAAAAACAGACTGCGAATTTACATATCTAATGTAAAATAACACACACAGACACCATGCCGTTCACTTTTATGGAGGAATTGGAGGAATAACAGAAAGTGTCCTTACTGGAAACATCCTAAACTGGTGGGATGTGCACAGACTGAAAGAGGAAGGCTCTTCAGTGGATGATTAAAAATTACCAAAACATTATCAGTCCCCAGCCCCTGAGCATTAGTGAAGAAACTGTGCAGAGCCTAAAAGATACTCTGGATACCCTGAAGCCGACACTGAGGCAGGAATTGAGTGAAAAAGGTTTATTAGTGGAGATTTAGAATTGGTGAAGGAGGCTGGCTGTTGGAAGGGAGAGCCTTTATCTGGGTAGTGAAGGTGAAGAGGGCTTGAGTAGGGAGGCAGCTTTACAAGGCATAATCCTTTCCCAGAGATGTGGCACAGAGAAACAGCCAGCATGAATGGACATGAAAAACAGAGTTGAGAACAAACCATTGGCCAATTTACTAGCAGGCAGAGATAGCAGACAATCTGGCGAAGAAAAGCTGGAGAACCGGCGTCTTATACTGCAGGAGCTGATTAGAGAACCAGGATCAGGTGAGCTTTGTTGCTGCAGGATTCTGTACAGGTGAGGAGCCAGCAGGGACAGAGAGAGACGAGGAGAGCAGGAACACAAAAGCACAACACAAAACAAACGTCACTGCAGCTGCTGTGACATCCTCAAAGACAACATCCACCCCAGCAGCAGCCTGTACATCCTGCTGCTGTCTGGCAAGAAATACTGAAGAATCTGTAGCACCAAACTTTGAGGCAGTTTCTTTCCTCAGACAGAGAAATTACTGATTTGATCTTCCACACTTCACCACAAAAAATAGTTTTATTTCTATTACTTGATTATTTATTCTTTAACTAATTTGTCTCTTTAATTGGTAGCATTAAGGGACTATATTTGCTATTTCGCTATGCAATCTGAGTCTTGAATCTTTACCCCAAAGTCAATGTGAAGAAGTTCATTCAAATACTGGTAGGGACATGTATCTGACCTCCATATGCAAACTTATGAGCTACCATGTCTAGTTTGTACAGAAACCATCATGTAAAATGTGCAAAAAGAAAATAAAAAAATCTATAAAAATGAATATTAAGTAAGGACAGCTACATTTACACAGTTATTCGAGTCAGGCTCTTTGGCAAGTGGTTTCTCCAGCTCAGTGTCTGTTGTTGTTAAGATCAGGGCTCTGTTGGGTTAAACCATCTGTTGCAGGACTCTTTACTCTTCCTGGAACTAAATGTAGCTCTTTATGACTCTGGCTTTACGTTTGGGGTCATTGTCATGCTGTAGAACAAATTTGCGACTGATACCTTCCTGCATTATGGGAAAAAAAACATCTAAAGTACCCACAGCATTATACATGTGAGGCTCGCATCTCGCTGGTTAAATGAATTAAGGCTACAAGGGTTCAAGTAACAGTTCCTGTCATCAACACAAAAGTGTGCAGATCCATAAATGCACACAACTTGACAGAGCTGTCAAACAGACTGATAGTGGAAAATCTTCAAAGACGTGTGGCTCTGGGCTCGCAGCCATCGCAAACCGAGCGCCAAGGATCTGGTCATCCATTCCTTTCTTTGATTTGACCAGTGGTGTCAAGCTGAGGGGACTTTTTTTAAATTAAGCAGGGATGGAAAACGGGCCCTGGGCCAACCAGCTACCGCACGCTGTATTTTAAAAGTTAAGTCGATTTACTTTGTAGTCTTGAAGATATTTCCGACTCGTCCGCGAGGCTTTACCGTCAGTTGTTCTTCATCCACATGCACGGCACGGCCAGCTGCATTTATTATACTGGGAATCCCATTACCTGGACAGCAAGGAATCTTCATAAACCCTATCATTGAGAAGCCACATCCTTATAAAGCGTCTGTGGTTCAGTAAAATTCAGAGCTGGCTGCTCATCCAGCGGAGCACTCGAAGCCCTGAGTTCACTCTGGAGACCCGGACAGACAGTCTGAGATGAACTAAGAGCACATTGTGTCTCTGGAGAGGAGCACTTTCATGAGGCGGGAGCTGGCGGCGGCTCAGAGGTGACAAACTGTGACAGCACGAAAGGAGCAGCTCACTTTTCACATGCAGAAATCCAGATTAATGGTGTTGCTTGTCTGTCTTTCTCCCATTAGACTCAGAGTAAAAAGTCAATTAGGTACTGACTGTAATTAATCTGAGTAATGTTGGTTAGCAAAAGGGCTGCAGGAGGTAGCCGAACCCCCTATTATGAAAAAAAATCAATTCTGCAAGCAACAAATCAAACAAAAGAAACAATATTTGGTCTTACATGAGCTAGGTGGATGGCAGGAGATATAGAATTAGATTTGAGTAACTATAATCAAGCAAAACTTTGTAAAATATCAACCAAAAATAGGAATATCAATGAGAACAGAACTCTCAAAATGTTATCTCCAAAGTAAAACAACTGTCTAAACTATTGGTCTTTTACTTTTTAAATAATATGTCAGTTTCTTCACAGTTCCTCTGTTTCTTCCTCACCGATCAGACTTCTGCCCTCACTGTCAGTATTGTGGTTAAGCTGCCAGCTCTCTCCTTCACGCTGCCTGACTTTTTGTTTGCATTTCCCGACACAAATCTCCCACGTGGGCAGATTGTTTAAGGGATGCATCCTCAGTGGCTAATGTGTTTTTTAGAGACAGCTCAGTATTTACATTTTCATGCCTCTTTTAATGTTCAGTCATTGAGGTGGCTTGGTGTATTTTCAGTCGCATGGATGCTATTAAATAATCATAAAAACGCCAAATATTATATGAAATACTCAGGCAGCAGACTCTGTATCCATATGCTACTTGGCACTTTAAACATACAGATGGCACCACTCTATGGAGTATATAGACTACAGCATAATATGGAACTGAGTATTTCAAAGTGTATGTTCTAGAGGATGATATAGATCCACAGTGGGACTGACAGAAAAAGGTTCAATTACAAATCCGTGTGCTACTTCAGCACCACGGACAGCTCCATGGATTATCAATACACCGCACAGTTGAACTACTGATATCTCAGAGCCATAGATTTCATATTTAATTAAACAACCCCTCTGCTCCTGCAGTCTCTCTGCTACTAGGGGATGGAGAGGGGGGATTGTAGGTGAACAAGACGACAGATGCATTTTAGCCATATGCTAACAAGGAAACGGCGTTCTCCATCTGGACCTGTAAACTGTGCACACAGAAATTCAGAAACATCTCTTCTGTCTGTTGCTCAATCTTTCATTTTGAACGTCAGCATGTTCATTGTTCCCACACTCAAACTTTACTAGTGAAAGTTGAAGATCACTTCAACATCCTTCCTCTCAGTTTTAATGAATTTCCAGGGGACCATCATCACCCCACAGCCTGGAGTGAAGCATCGCTGTCACCCTGATCACAGGCTGTAAAAAAAGACTTATGGCACTCACAACACCTGGGGAAGATGAACCGACACCTTCGACTCAAATATCAGATCCTCCAGCGTAGTTTCATACAGTGACCGACTTGCAGTAAAGACAGATGGAGTCTGTGGGCTGACGAAAGTTAGGAAAAACGCTGCAATACCTGTAGCTACTGACAGTATGTGTGATGCTTTTTTTGTCTTTAGTTGATAGGGATAGCTGAGGAGAGACAGGAGGGGAGAAAAGGGGCAGATGAGGTTGTAGGAGGGGGCTAAATCGAGCCCAGGGTGCAGCAATAAAGACTCGGTATTGGTGCACATGTTGAGCTACCTGGACTTCCCCTTTGTTCATAGTTATCTAAGATGATACTTGCTGTGGCCAGAGTCAAAATTTTGGCAACAGGGGCAAACTGGTGGAGCCAATGCATCTACTTTGCACTTTAATAGAGCAAATGAGGCCTACGTTCTTTCATACAGCTGGCAGCTTTACAGATCTTCTATTGCAGGGTCTAAAAAAATGAGAAACACGACTTTCAGCAGTTGTGCTTTGTTGGGTTTTCTGTTCTTCTGTGTTATTCATACCTTACTATGTTAAGCGCTATGAGATGATATATGTTGAAAATATGCACTATATAAATAAAATTGAATTGAAAATGAGGTTAAAACTCACTTTTTTTTAAACTTAATTCTAAACAAAAAGTTTGCAGTCGCGTGTCATGAAAAGTAATTTGATAGTGGAATAGGTGACGTATAACTCCACCCCTAATAAAAGTGCTGAAGTATTGTTTTTACATGTTTTTGTAAAGAATAAACCAAAACATAATAAGCTTTTGTTACCTTTTGTCAGAACCAGGCTGTCCAATTCCCTTTGTTTCCAGGCTTTATGCTAATCTAAGCTAAGTGGCTGCTGGATGTCGGTTAATATTTACCATAAAGATATGAGAGTGATATTGATCTTCTCATCTCATCCTGTTTGAAGCAGGAGATGCATAAATCTCCATTGATGTTGTCCGGTCATCACTGGCAGATCTCTATTTTTGCTTTTAAGAGTACTGTATTTTTCGGACTATAAGACGCACTTAAAATCCTTTAATTTTCTCAAAAATCGACAGTGTGCCTTATAATCCGAATCGAACCGATTTTATGTGGTACACGGCGCTCAAAAATCTGTCAAAACTTTTTAGTACAACTTTGGCAAGCTACGCAGCCGCACCGCTTGATGGATTGTCGGAGCATTACGGCTACCGTAGTCAGGAGCCTCGCGGAGTAATACATACCATGCTTCAACGTAATATTATGGTGTGTGTATAAGGACCCCAAAATGGCACCTGTTAAGAGACATGCTTACGAAGCAGATTTCAAAAAGGGAGTGTATTGTTTTGTGTTTTATGTGTTACAACTGAACAATGTTGAGAGTTACTGTGAATAAGTTGAATAAAGTTTGACTTATCTGTTTTGTTTCGCTTAATGCGCCTTATAATCCGGTGCGCCTTATGTATGAAAATAAACACGTAAATAGACGTTCATTGATATTGCGCCTTATAATCCAGTGCGAAAAATACGGACTAAGGCATAGTATAGGTATAGTTCCTTTGTTTTTTAACTTCTTACACTTGAAATGATGAAGATAGTGAATGTGTGCCGGAGAAGCAGAGACAGAAATAGAAGAGACGAGACACAGACACGAAGTCATACAGTAAACATAGTATAATGACGAGCATAACTTCATGAAATCTGGCTTGTCTCAGCACACGGAGCTAAAGAGAGAGAGAGAGAAACCAGACAGTTTATTGGAAATGAAGTGCGTTCCCAGCATTTTGCTCGAAGCTTCAAGACACACACTGACACACACACAAACACAAAGAAACCTGCCTCCTCAGCACTTACTTGGAGAGTATGACAGCATGCTGTCTGATGTTACTGTCTTACTGTCAGTCACTCTGCAGCTTTGGCATTCAAAAACCACTGTACAGAAATACACAGACACACAAACAGAAAACTACTGACTTGCTGTGTTTAAATCTTTCACATAGCTGCAGTATTCAGACAACAATTCCAGTCATGTTTAGTTTTGTACTGATGATGTTTTAGGTTAATTAAATGTTTAACATCCTGTGAATAATAGAGTAGAGACATTTAATTATGATTTTAGACTACAATTAAACCCAGGATGTATCACGATATTCCACATAAATTGACTTCAGCCAATCAGTGGTGGTGAATTTGGGTGTGGCAGCTGTGATTTTGAACTCAGCTATGCACTAAACTCACTCTTGGATGTTGTGCAACTTGCTTTTACTGAATTAGTGATTATTATGTCATACATAAAGTCGCTTTTGATGAATTGTAGTGACAGATGCTCAGTCAAAATGTCCAGTTTCAATGTGTTATTATACAAGTAGATTACTGCTCACTACTTACTGATCTTCAACATTGTCCACTATCCACAAATTAATCCGCAAAAGCACAAAACAAACAGGTAAACAAAACTAAAATCTGAATCAAATGCCCAAAACAAGGAAGCAACACAAACATTTTGAGCCACGTCATCTCCTTCGTCCTCCTTATGACCTGGAAATCAAACTTGAAGGATGCCTCAATTAAGCAGGACTGACAAATTATAATACGTCACTCTGTATAAGTGTAGTATTCTTTTGTTTTTGTTTTTTATTTCATGACATATATGTGTGTAAAAAGGTAAAAAATGCCTAATAAGTTTCATACATCCTCATCACATTACGCCATGTCAAGAACTGAATTTAAGTTGTCCTGAACACTGCTCTGCTCATCTCAAAAAGTTCTTAAATACAGTTGTAGGTTGTAACAAAACAATGGACTGATGAAGCAGCTGTGCCACGTCACATTTAACATTTAAAAGTTGCTTTTAAGGTGTGACCCCCCCTATGACGCCAAATGGAAGACTATAGAACACAACCTAATAAAAATACCTATCCCTTCATTAATAGGAGATATAAACCTTCTAAATAACTAGAATGCACTCAAGCGAGAATGTCAAATTTACTATTCGAATACCACTGCAGTGAACGAATATTTGAATATTCCATTATTAGGGTCCAGCCCTAGTCTGTACAGGGAAATCTCAACAGCACAAAACACACACCTGTTCTCTATACACACATCACATGAGTCGTGCCAGACAATCATTCTTCTGCATCATAATGTATCTTGGCCTTTTCCAAACTTAAATGCCAACCCTGTATTTCAATTTTAGAACTTATAATCAGTTTTTTAGACTCAAAAATGCCAGCCAAAGCAGAAAGGGCTCCTAATTTGTTGCATTTATGTGCTTTGCTGCATTGCTTATTGTTCCCAGACTCACTTGGCTTAGTCCTATTACATTCATTTAACTTCATGGGAGCATTGTGTGATTGTGATGGATTATCTGATGGCAAACCTCGGTGCAGAAGCCAAGGCTGCAGCTGCACCAGGCGGCTGTGAGGTGTGTAGTTTGTCTGTGTTTCGTCGTCCCTTTTCTCTGCAGAATAAAAGTAATTTTGGTGTGAAGAGACTTGCTTGTCATGTAGTTTTATGTCATTTCTTTGGGATTTATTATTGCATTGGATCATTAGGAGATCAGACATCAGAATGATAAAATCATGACCAAATACATAGATCTGTTGGGATAGTGGGACGTTTCTAGTAGGGAATTTTCATGCCTAAAAATAAGCCCTTATTAGTTATTACTGAAATAATGTTATTAAACATAGCCTAAAATTTCGGTGTGCGGAAAAAGATTGTTTAGGGTGATTCAGTCACATGTTTTTAAGGTTATTCTACATTAGACATGTACATTTTCATTAATTTTTGCAATTTTATTGATATTTTTTTGTTATGTATTTGAAACGGCTGAGCTGAGGACCCCCAAAAAGATCCCATAAATGGTCCTCGTTCCTCTGATCTGCTTCAAACGCAACGCTGCACTCCCTCGAGGTCCCAGCGACTTGCACACCAAGTTTGAAATGGATCGGATGAACAGTTGTTGAGATGACTGAAGAACACACACTAAAATACACACAGGTCTTCCGGTTTAAAGATGGAAGATTCTAGAACCCTGCTGTTCCTGAAGTTCAGAATGTGTGTGTGTGTTTCCCTGTTGCTAGGGAACATCAGGCAAGGCAATTGTGTGATGTCACATCACGATTTCGTAAGTTTTTATATAGCCGTAGGATCCTTTGGTTTACTACGCGAGCAACTGCGGTATTATTTGAACGATCTGCAACAAGCAACGACGAACTACAAGCAACATCTACTAACTACAGTCTTCTACTACCAAGAGACCCACAAATCCTCGATAGAACCACTAACACAGACTAAGTGTGATATTACTTCTGTATTTATTTAGCGTATTCAGTATTTTAGCTTCTACTACCATGTCTCACAGAAGTCAACCTGAACGCAGAGTTAGATTTGCAATCAGCTATCAGGCTGCTTCCCAAAATGCGACCAGTAACTCAACTGGATTGCGCAGGGCCTTGTACGAGTCCAAGGATGAAAATGACTGGCTGAAGGAGCGCGTTACCAGCATGGGCCAGCAAATTCAACAGCTCCTTTGTGAAAGGAAGCAGTTTCTCTACTCGGCCAAAACCAGCAAGGCCAAAATCAGCAAGTTGGAGGAACTTTTAATGAGTACAACCAGCCAGCTGAAAGAGCTGCAAGAACAACGGCAGGACTCCTCAAAATCATGTACCGATGTCGTCATCCAGAGAGAGGACCAGGCCCCCTCACAGACCCAGACTCCAAACATGAACTGGACCGACTACATGGATGAGAAGGACAAGCTCGAACAGCAGCTCATCGAGAAAGAGGACATCATCTCAAACCTCAAACTGGAGAATGAGTCTCTCTTTGCAATGCTGAGAGAAACCAAAAACTGCCAGTCTTGAAGAGCAGGAAGAAAAGGAGGCTCTGAAGAAGCAAATTAAAGTCATGGAGGACGAAAATAAAAGTCTGCAGGAAAAGAACCACCAACTGCAGGAAGATGGAAATAGGCTGGCAAAGATGGCAGAAAAGTGCAAAGGGCTCATCACCCACATGGATGGATTGGTCAAAAAGCTTGAAGTGGAAAAGGCACAGTTTAAAAGTGAGATCGAAAAAAAGAACCACAAAGAAGATGACCATAGGCTGGCAAAGGTGGCAAAAAAGTGCAAAGGGCTCATCACCCACATGGATGGACTGGTCAAGAAGCTCAAAGGAGAAAATACACAGCTCAAAAATGATATGGAAGAAAATATCCAACAGCTGGAAGAGACGATGCAACAGAACAACTCTCTGAAGGAGCGCATCAACTACATGGATGGATTGGTCAAAAAGCTCAAATCAGAAAAGGCGCAGTTCAAAATTGATATGGAAAAAAAGAACCACCAACTGCAAGAAGATAGAGATAAGATGGCAAAAAATGCCTCAGAGAACATCAACAACATGCATGGATTAATCAGAAAGCTCAAAGCACAAAATGCACAGTTAGATGACCAGACTCACAGGATGGCTCGATGCAGATCTCTAGTCTGGACAACAAACTGCATCAAAACTCCATCATCAACCAGCAGAAGGAAGAGAACATCAAGTTCCTACAAGACCAGGTCTGTACCAGAGAACAGGATGTCCGCAGACTTACTGGCATAAACGAGAGTCTCACTGCAACGCTCTTCAACGTTGAGGAGCAGCTGTTACAAACTAACAAGACTGACTTCGAGCAAAATGTTGCCCTAAGAGAGCAACAGAAGCAAGAAATGCTTCAGAACCAAAAAGACACTGAAGAAGTCCTGCAGCAGAAAATCAAAGACTTATAAGCAGCTGCAAGAGCTTTGCCTAAAACAGACAAACAAAAGACAACTATTCAAACGTGAAAACGTGACGGAGACAGAAGAACAAACGGAACACGAAAACAAGGTGGGCAAGAAAAAGTGCTTCTGGAGCTGGTTGAAGACCAAGAAAAACAGCGACAGGAAGGTGGAGGAGGAGGCTGCTGGTGCTTCAGCGTAGCTGGACAACAGCAAGCTCTCTCTGCCCCCTAACCCCCCCATTACCCCCTA
>OMNN01102861.1:6585-18036 GCA_900302755.1 Chromis chromis
ATAAATTATTATGTTAATGGCCTAGCATTAAAAAAAAAAAACTTTGGAAATGTAGCTGGTAATGTAATAATACATAATAATAATAATATGTTCATTTTATTTGAAAACAGGGACAGTGCACATTAATAACATTTCTGTAAATGCGCCAGAATTAGCCAAAAGGCTATTTTTCATCTGTAGTCCCCAGACAGATGTTAAAGTCACCCTAAAAACAGAAAAAAACAGACAGAACAGAATATTAAAAATAAGATAAAAATGACAAAGTAACTGGCCAAGGCAATCTGCAAAACAGAGGTCCTCTTATCCATGCCCAATGGTTCAGAACATTTTTGACCACATATGGGGGACCAGCACAATATTAGGCAGGTGGTCATAATGTTATGCCTGATCGGTGTATGTAACACAACCACAATCTTTCCATAAAGTCAAGCATACCATATTTGCCATGTGCAACAAGATGATCATTCCTTTTGGTATGACTTTAAGCTTAGTTGGGGATTAGCTGCGTAGCTAACACAATTGAAGTATGCAAAATACACCAACATGGGAACATGTGGGGAAAACCAACTGGGCCATACTCTTAGATCTGATAACCATCTCCTCACAACAAGCTGAGCTAGAATGTGTTTCTTAATGATCATAAATGTCAATCATAAACAGGTTTTGTTCAATATCTAGCTTCGCATTCATTAGCATTTAAAAGATACATTTGAATAAATATGATGCATTTGTGGTCAACAGCACATCTAAAAAGCCCAGCTTGTCTGATAAAGCCAAAAAAACAACAACAAAAGTAATTAGTTTTTGCTGAAATGATTTGAGTGGAAGAATGGAGCTGAATTTGAAACTGTAGCATATTAGTTCATGTTTTTACAAGTTAAATGACATTTTCGAAGAGTATTCTGTATGATTCTGTATTGCATTTCTATGACCTTGGCCAACTCACAATGGACCACTACAAAAAGTATTAAAGGTCCCATATTGTGCACTTTTTCAGCAAATTAATTAAAATCTCCTGCGTCCCCAAAGTGGGCCTTTCAAAAAATGTTTTATCTCAAAATACTGCAAGGATGGTTCATTTCACCTTGACTCTATAACTACTGTTTTTAGTCCTGTTCTAAACAAGCCTTTTCAATGTCTGTAGCTTTAAATGCTGCTGTCCATGCCCCCTTCAGGAAGAAGACTATCTCTGCACCTGTGATTGACCGCACAGAGCAAAACATTATCTAACTCAGACATGAATGACTGATCATTCTACATGGAAATATCGCCAAATTCACAACACAACCCCTGTTTTTACTTCATGGTGAGTTTGTCAGACAACACTGCAATAATTAAAATCAATACTTTAGCTGTGCAGAGTTGCAGATTGGAAGTGGCATTGAAGTGACTGCCGGTTAACATGTAATCTTAAAGGCCTGCATTTCAGTCACCAAATATGCAAATGATAACAGCTTTTTTGAAAGTTTGGATATATTAAAATGCAATAGGATATGTAAGAACAGAGGGCAGGAGAGAAGCAGATGTATCAACGCCATAATCCACCCAGTCTTTGTTTTTTAGTTTCAAATTGCTTTTAAAGTTTCCACTATATCTCTAAATGTTCTCCAGTATTATATTTTCAATAGTTCACCAAGAAGCAGCAGTCAGAAAGGTTTTTAACTAAATAACTATTGGTTCGTCAGCCAGAACGTTGCAGTTCAGAAAAATTCTCTCTGACTTGTAAAGCTGGGGGGCTCTCAAGTTGTGAGGGGGGCTTGAGAAAAGGCAAAAGTAAAACTCTTTATATCTTAGCAGCTTTTACTTTACACTTCCAACTTTCCAACAACACACACTAAAAAACACAATAAAAATGGATTTTCACCTTATGGGACCTTTAAAATCAATGCAGCTGAAGCAGAGATGTCAGCCTTTTTATTCCATGGACTTTTCTTCCTTGTCAAAATCTATCACCTACATCACCCACAATGCAACCTGATCACCAACAGCTTGGTCAGAGATTTTAGATGTGTTATGCTAGCAGTGGCCTCTAGCCTCGAGCTCAAAAGATGAGCAGTAGGAGTCAGAAGTTTGGAAAGCTCACTTCTTTCCACACAGTAGTTTTCAGTCTGAACTGAAGATGACCCAAGTGACATTCCTTGTGCTCATTTGTCAGCATTTCGGGCATAAAAAGCTTTTTTTTTTTTTTTTCTTCTTCTCTTTCTCACACATGCAGTATAGTAATGTTTCAGATCTGTAGACTGAATTTCGTGGGTTAAATTAGTGGAGTTCCTCTTTAAAGTTTGCCTGACAGATGGGCTTAATTTTATAGTGAGGATGAGGGTGAGGCCTTGGGTTAGAGGGTTTAGGGTGAGGTGACTTTCCCTCACTGGGGGTTCATAGGTGAGGCTAAGAGCCCCTAACTGTTTCGAATATTTTAAAAGTAAACTTAAAAAAAAACTTTTCACCTGATTTAATGTTCATATGTCACTTTTTTAGTGATGAAAAATGATACAATACATCCATTGCTTTTCCCTTGTCTCTCCTAATTTTCCAACCTAACCTGTGATGCTGAGGATAGCACAAAAATGCAAAAACCACAACTCAAATAATTTGTCAAGTGTCACAAGTTTCAAGCCCTAAATTCCCATCAGCGACATACCCGGAAACAGGCCATCAAGTATATTTAACTGTGTGTCTGGAGCCATGCCGAGCTCAGATGTATTTCTACTTTGCTGGGTGTACAGTCGAGTACTTAGTGCAGTAAAAGAGACGTGTTCATAGAAAATCAAACTGACATGCTGACTTCCTCTCCAGGACCTCTGAGGCCGGTGGCCTTTTGATCTTTACATCTGCTACAGTAATACCGGAGCGCATGTAGTTCACCCTTATCCCATGTTGACGATTCCCCACAGTGTACAACTCCATCACAGCGCACTGCAGGGAAGCACTGCAATCTATCAGGCATGATGTAAGCAAAGCATACAGCATGTAATATTGGGGAAATACAAGTCGGGAGTTCAGTGGTAAAAAATACAAGCTTGAGATTCTATTAAAAAAATTAACCTGGTTAGATAAAGTAATCTGATTTGATTTCAAATTATCTCATTGAGTCTGGGTATTTTTTAAACAAACTTTATGTCAAATCAAGTGTTTTTAAATTATTGCACTTTATGACAATGGTTTTACACTAATACTAATAAGCATATTTAACTTTTTTTGTGGTTTGGCCTACATTGTTTTCCCCATAGTATTCATTGGAGCTATTACCTTTAGCTAGTTTAGCTCCATCGCTTAGACTATTCTACCTAATTCTTATTTTACTGACAGAGGAATGATTATAAATGATTATTTGTGGTATATTTTAGATTAATAAATACACTATGAATGTATTATATTGTTTGAAGCTGCACTCATTAGGATTTTGATGTTAACAATGGATTGTATGACTTTGTACTGTACAAACCTGCAGAGAATTATTACCCAAATCTGCACAGTTCTCCTCAGAACAACGAAGCATGAATTACACGTCAACCTTGTTTCTTGCAGCAGAAACAGCTTCTTTTTTTTCTTTCTGTGAAGTTAAAGGTTCGCTGTGTGACATTCAGAAAACTTTTGTTATTTTTGACGCCTGTGGTCACCAAGTGAAATGCAGTCAGCATCCTGGTGCTTGCTCTCGGACTACATGAATTGGCCTAAACAGTGATGTTACATACGCAAGACTGAACGTCATTGACTGACATTATGTTGATAAATGAAGTAAAGTTAGACTGTGATTTTCATTTGACTCTATATTTAAGGCTATTGTCTAAATTTGACTCTCCATTGCTGGCACTGTGCTAAAACAGGCGGTAGGACTGATAATGCAAGACTATAGTTTGACGAATGTTATGTTTTTTCCTGTTTTGTCCCCCAATGCCCTCCTACATTCCCCTCTGGCCAGATGGGCTTCTATTATTATTTTTTTTTTGTGCTTACAAGGAGTTTGTGTTGAACACTATAATAATGATAATAACTATTCACTTTTTAAAAACAGAGTTTACAAAGGGCAAAAAAGGAGGTTTACTCAGTGAGACCATTGAACCAAAGAAGGCTAGTCAGTTTAAACGGAAAGAAAAAGGATCAGAAAAGCAAAAGTGGAAAAATAGAATTGCACAAATAAATCAGCACAACAACACCAGTTAGAGTGATAACAGGACCAAAAACGGAATAGCCAAGTAAAGAAAGAGAACATGTGGAATAGGGGTTATTGTAACTGAGGATTTTATTTTGGGTGTGTTGTGTTAACACGGTTTTCACAAAGGTAATTCCTGAGATGGGACTGGTTTCTGTGGAAAACCTAGATTTATTTATGCTCAGGAAAACTGTCCATGTTAAACAGTCATCACAGCTTTTTTTCTGATTAAATTTAATTGTGTACACCCCAACCCTGTCGCCTAGAAATGATGTTTCAACTCTGCTAAGTTGTTTTCCCAGTTATGTTTCGGGGACAACATAATTGCTGACTGGATTACATTCAGTTGAGTCAGAAGCAGGAGGTTTGGGTGGATGGTGGGTGGACAAATTGCACAACTCACTCACAAAATCATAAAAAACATACTTAAAAAAAATTAAATTAAATAATACAAACAACAATGATAAAAATAATAAAATATAAATAAATGGTAAAATAGGGCAAACAAATAAAATGGACTATGTTGTACTGGGAGTCAGTCATTTGACATTAGCAGATTCCATTTCGAAGCTTGTTGTTGGTGCTGTATGAGAGTGGAAGATAGGCATTTTTTATATACAGTCTATTGCACTGAGGCAGTGTCAGCAATAATGCCAGCGTTGCATCAGACTGCTGAGGTGAAGAAGGAGCTGAGCTGGAGGATAAAGCACTGAATTTACCACTAGATTTACGTTCTAACCCTCACTTATTGCCGTGAGCTTTGGGTTGTGACCAAAAGAATGAAGTACATAGATACACGTGGCCAAGATGAGCTTCCTCCGTAGGATGAATACACTCAGCCTAGGACAATGGGTGAGGAGCTTTGGAAATCTGGAAGGAGCTCAGAGTGGAGCTGCTGCTTCTATATGCTGAAACGAGTGAGCTGTGTTTTGGGTATCTGATTAGGATGCCTCCAGGGCTTCTGGATGTTTTCCGGGTGCATCCAACTGGGAGGAGACCCCGGGGTAGACCCACAACTTGCTTGAGGAATTACATATCTAATCAGGCCTGGGAATGCTTTAGAATCCCCCAGGAGAAGCTGGAAAGCATTGCTGGGGAGAGGGATATCTGGAATGTCCTGCTTAGCCTGCTGCCACCGCGACCTGGCCCCAGATAAGCAAAAGAAATTGGATGGATGGTTGCACTGGGGCAAGGCACTCAGATGCAAACAGAAATATTAATATATTATGGATTTTCCTGGAAAATTAGTCCAGAATCCTTAACATAGTGTCCACTGCCAACTTAGTTGGAGAAGGTCACATTTTTTAAAAGTTGTGTTACAATCCTTTGTTATTGTCATTGATAAAAAGCCATTAATACAAGTATTCTGCTTTACATTCTTACAGAGTACATTTAAGCAATTATAAACCCATTGTACACTACCTGGCCTCCACCACACTGGTGAACACAGTGGAGCATTTACAGGCAGATATTTTTCTCAAGACTAACTGCAGACCAAAACAGAGTTAAAAAGATCATCAGCATTGGTATTACACCCATGAGACGGCCCGGAACGTGACTCCAAATGAATTATAATGGTACGCTGTGTCTGCTGGTGTGAGGTGATTGTGAAGCGACTGAATCATTTCAATATGTATAAGACTTCCTTGTGTAACATACCTGCGCTTATGTTAAGACTGTTGGAGCAGAGTGGAAATTCCCAAAACAGAAGTAAGCTTATGCTCTTGCAAGTGGAAATGTATCTGAGTACTGTTGCAAAACATGGCCTTTGTCTGTTCCACAGGCACTGATGGAGACAAAGCAAAGAGATATACGCAAACAGGGAAGGAGCACACACCAGTTGTCTCAGGACATGAGCTGATATTGAGAATGATAAGAATGTGATGAAAGATCTGTCTGGCAGGACTCACTTGTTAGAACTGTGTTGAGATTGTTTCTATGTGTAAAATGTTCGTTTCCATGACACTGGATGCATCAACACACAAATGAATGATCTGGTCAGATGTACACCGATCAGGCATAACATTATGACCACCTGCCTAACATTGTGTTGGTCCCCCTTATGTGGTCAAAAATGCTCTGAACCACTGGGCATGTACACGAGGACCTCTCAGGGTGTCCTATGGGGTCTGGCACCAGGACATTGGCAGTGGATCCTTTGGATACTCTGGCTTGTGCGGTGGGGCCTCTGTCAATCAAACTAGTTCCACTGTATCCTGTTGATGCTTGATCAGAATGGGGTCTAGGAAGTTTGGAGGTCAAATCAACATCTTGGGCCATTATCATGTTCCTCAAGATGTTCCTGATTGTTTGATGTTTTCGCCATGTGGTGCATTTTCCTGCGGGGGTAGGCCAGTGACATTTTAAGCCTGTAGTAAAGAAGGGGCCAAAAATACCAACATGCTTCAATTTTTACTGTCATTTCTACTATTTCTCATAGCTTTGCCCTCCAGTTCATGTGATGCCTAATTCTGTTCAAAGAAAATAACTTGTTTTATCCTTGCTTATATGTGAAGATTCACATTTTAAACCTAGGACATCAATAGAAACTCATCAAGATTGGACATTAAATGATAAGAACCTTAAGAACAAGTTTTAGCCAGAAATTCCACTGAGGCCCTTACCTCTGAAAGACTCACATGGGTGCTCGTAAAATGACATAAAACATGACCGTCTGAGTGTTCTGCTAGCACCTACTCCATATATTGTGGTTACAGCCGAAAGTGTGCAAGTCTGCATGTCCAGAGGGCAGACGCTTCGATTCAGCATTAGAGAGTGAAGCTTGGGGATCCTTGAACTATGGTTACAAAGCATAGCCGTCGCTATCTCCAGCCTCAGCTGGGACTGCATCAGGCATCAACAGCCCTCGACAAACAGCAACCTATAACCACTCGTACCTCATGCTGCTCTGCAGTACAGTCTCACCCACTGCGCCGAGAGTTTCATTCAGCTGCAGCTGTAACCTCCTGTCGACCTCTCTGTCCCTCTCTCCCTCTCCACCTACTCCTCCATTGCTCTATATGCTCCGACTGCTTGCATGCCAATCTCACCGAATGATTCAAGGATGATGGATCATTTTCCTGCCAAAAAAGTGTTTCGGGCTCCACGCAAGTGGAAGGAGATCCGCCTTCACTTGTGTGGGCTGAGAGGGAGAGAGAGAGAGAGAGAGAGAGAGAAACAGAAACCCTGGCAAGAAAATCACTTACTGCATTTAATTAGATCACTCACTCAGACTTTTCAGTTCCACTTAAAATAAAACTTATTCATATTACAATTGTCCGTCTCTGGAAATATATAAATGTAGTGATTAAAAGTAATTGGCTTTACATGCTGGCCTGCTAAACAACAGTTTTTGTAAGTAGATCTTGTTTTTTATCTTCATTTGAATGTTACAGGGATAAACACTGACAAAGATGTCCATTATTACAATAAATATATGTATTTATTTAAAAAAAAGAGAAACTTTCCTTATCAGCGTGAGTTCTCTGTAAATCAAAGTCCTGTGAAATTTGTGTTTTGTTGACACATTTGTCTCGGACAGATTAAAGCATGACAGGTAAAGCAGCCACAGATCAAATCCTAATGGCTTATCTGGACAAAGGCCAACATCAAATTGCATGCATTTCTGCTATGTGCCAAATACTGCATGTCTCACCTTCCCATATTGTGGGCTTCTTACATAAAGGACTGTATGAGGACATAGAATAATTAAACAGGAAATCTGTTTTTGTCAAGAAATCTCTCAAAAAGACCAATAAAAGTATGTTTTATTTAGTTTGTCAGTATTTTCTGATGTCCCTTCCCTGTTTGTGATGCTGACCTCAAAGTCAACTTTCCAGCACTTAATATGGTGTAGTTTTTATGTAAAGGTCACTGTAGTTTTTAACAAATGTCTCTAAAAATGGATGAAATGGTGCCTTTGTAGCATTTCATCCACAGATTAAGCCATATTTAGTCTTCTAGTCAGTATTTGAATGAAGGGACATTCAAACATTCACTTGTGTAGAAACGATACCTGGTCCAACTTAAAATAATGTGTAATCTGGCTGATTTAGGATGGTGAGTCAGGCAAAGCAATAAATGTCCATTTTTGAATGTATATCTGAGCTTCTTAAAACATAGAACAATAAGTTGGGGTGGCAAATATGAAACTGACAATATACTTGAGTCACAACATGTTTTTTTAGTGATACCAACAAGACATTTTATGTGACACGAACCTAAAACTTAGTTACAATGACATAAAATGACTAGTAAAACAACAACAACAAAAAACTTAAATTGATATCTTAACTTGCACAAATAAGACAATAAAAGTGATTTAAACTAAGTATCTTGTTGTTAAGGCAGTCAGTTTACTTTTTCAGGAATAGTTGATCTTACTAGCAGTATTAAGCTCTGTATATTTAACAGTACATGCAATACTTTTCTAACAATACTACACAAAAATGATCCATCAACCAACATCACAATGTCAGATTAGTCGGTAGGCTTTTTGTTATTAGTCTACTTTGTATTAAACCTCTCAATATTAAGAAAAATGACACATATTTAAAATATTTCTGTAGTGATTAACGTTTATTTGATTAAACTGTATTGAAAACGGCCCTGTGCCTGTGCCATTGAAGAATAACTGTTGAGGTGTAAAAAAAATAAATAGTGAAATAATCGTGTTTCGCAGTCCATAAACTTTTGCTCAACTATCTTCCCTGCTGATGCCCGTGGAAAAAAAAAAAACTTGTACTAGTTCAGATGTGCACTTTTGTCCCTTGGGACGGTCTGTTAAGGCAGTAAAGAAGACCCATCAGTGTTGCAAAGGCATTAACAGCGTCTCTTAGCTCGTGTAGAATGATGCACTCCTCCGCTGCAACTGCAACATCGAAAGTCTCTTATGCCAGTAAAATCTTGCTTGTTTCCGCCTCCCTCTGCAACTATAAGAATGCCAATGTCCACTTTTTTTGCAGCTTCTTCCTCCGAACTGGAAGAACATGATTAAGGACGCTATACCGGAACACCTTTTGGGACACAATGGCATCAAAAGCAGCATTATAACACATTCTGCATAACCCCAAATGACATAGGAAAAATAAATAATTACAAAAATCCTACTTCAAGACATGTTAGTTTTTGGGTTAGGCGTCATGTTGTGGTCATTGGAAGCTCATTCATCCGATTTGAGAAGCTAATCAGAGCTATCTAGGTGAGATTAAGAATAGGGATGTGATCTTCCAAGATGCTAAGCTAGCTATCTAGCCTCATCTATGAAAAAGTACAAGTGTAGGTGAGATTAATGCAGATGTGCAATGATAAACATGCCAGCTGAAGTTTTCATAATCAAGAATATTTGGCACTTTTATTCATGAAAAGAAGCCCCTTTGCCAAAGTGATTTCTTTCTGGTTTGACAGTTGTGAATTTTGTCCACCCACCATCCACCCCAACCTCCTCCCTCTGACTCAACTGAGTGTAATCCAGTCAGCAATTATGTTGTCCCCTAAACATAACTGGAAAAAAACAACTTAGCAGAGTAGAAACATCATTTCTAGGTGACAGGGTTGGGGTGTACACGACTAGATTTGGAACAGAAAGAAGGCTGTGATGACTGTTTAACATGGACAGTTTGTCTGAGCATAAATAAATCTAAGTTTTTCACAGAATCCAATACTATCTCGGGAATTACCTTTGTGAAAACAGTGTTAACACAACACATAGACACACAAAATAAAATCCTCAGTTACAATAAACCCTAGTTTTCCTCTAACAGGATGGGTCCGGCTGGAGAAGTCCCCGAGCGACCCTGCCGGTCATCTCTAACTGATCTAGTGGGCCATTAGGAGACCAGAGAACAGGGTGGAGTGCAGGGAGCATCCTTCCATTAGAAGTTAGTGAGCTCTTAAATCAGTCCATTGGCATGCAGAAGATGCGCCGCTGCACCTTTTGCTGAACACAGAGTCATTCTGCTTCATTTAAGCAAGTTTGATCCGGCGATTTCTTCTTTTTTTTTTTCTTTTCTTTTTCTTCCCCCGCTGCCTCACATTGTGAAATTAATAATTAATATGTAATACTCTTCTGATTCACTTATCAATTTTGAAGCACAAACAGAATCTAGAGTGGGCTCTCGCTTGCCAGCTTTTACCCCTGAGGACACAGCCAGACAAGTGGAAAGTAATGAAAGAAACCAAGCAGTAATGTCCCTGAAATGATTTCGTACAAACAAAAAGTTAAGATGATCAGAGCCGAGCAGACGCCGTTCCAAGGAATTCAAAAAAAGAAGGACGGATTGTTAATTATTTCAAAACAAACTGGCACTTAATGGCTGCATATTGCCTGGAGAAATCTAATGCGCAGAGAGAGGTTTACAGAGTCAGGGTTAGGAACGAGTAAGAAACTAATAGGATATTATTCGGTTATATAATTATTCACTTACATAAATACTTTGTGGTAATTGTACTAGATGTAGGAGAAATAAATTAAATGCCTCGGGGCATATAAATGAAAATTCAAGCCTTTTAAACTCAGTTCTTGCTCTCATGGTTTGGCCATTAATTCTACTGTAACAATTAGACTATAGTATAGGTCGTGATAAAAACTGAATGTGATGACAATGTTACATAGAAGTGTGATTGGAATAGAAACACCAGCTGATGACTTGATGTGTTTTAAATTGAATTCAAACTGCATATGTGTGTTGCTTCATGGTTAGATTTTAATAGGTGTAATCTATTGGTGCTACCTTCCTCTTGTGTTCGAGTCCGCACCGACCCGTTTTTAGGTTTTAAATGCATAAAAGAACCACATATTTACATTTGTTTATTGCATCAAGGCTTTTTTTTTTTTTTTTAAAGATATTTTTTGGGGGAGAGTTTTTCCTTTTTATTGGTAGAGAGAGACAGAGTGAATTAGGAGAGTGACATGCAGCAAATGGTCTTGAGCCAGACTCGAACTCATGACAGCTGTTAAAGGACTGTGCCCATGTGGTATCGCCTTAACTCAGTGAGCTAAACGGCGACCGCATCAAGGCTTTTTGACTTTGTCAGGATCCTCTATTTCAACAAAATAAAACAAAAAAATATTTTTCACTAAATTATAAAATGCTGTGGTTGAAATTATGACCTTTGTGTTGCTATGGTCGGTTTTGACCCAGTTATAAAAATAAGATTATAAAGCAATAATTAGAGCCAAAACTGAAATCATAAGTGCACTGTCAGCCAAATTTGGGGATTCTCATTTTGCCTTGTTTTCCCATATAACTGCACAAAAACAAAACAAACAAAGACGGGCATGTCCAGACATGTGAGGT
>OMNN01102871.1:5756-19252 GCA_900302755.1 Chromis chromis
CACACACACACACACACACGCAAACACACACACACACACACACACACACACACACACACACACACACACACACAGTAATATGTGTTTACAAAATAGAGCCCTCGAGGAACATAATGGCCGGCAAAAGCTTTTGTGAGCTCTGAAGTGAGGGGTGACTGACCCTCACTTGGCCATCTTCATTAAAGCCTCTGAGAGAGCAAAGAGAGCTATAGGCCAACGCTGAAGTAGACCAAGGCTAACCAGCACTCTCCCACATATGTGATGTACAGGGCTACACACACAAACACGTGCGGGGAAAACATTCACACACGCCCCCTTGCACGCATTTGTTTCTCGGGAAACAATAATCAGACATGCACGCAGTGTCAAAATCTATTCTCGCACTATAAAGGTCATATTCACAGGTGCAAGCATTGCCTAATTGCACATTTCATACAATCTCGAGCGTCTGAATGGAAACTGCAAAGGCATTTCTAAAGATAAAAAAGCAATAAGAGCCTACAATATTATGTTTCTCCCCAAACATATTTGGCGGAATCATTGGCATTCAAATTACACAGTATATTTTCCAGCTGATATACTTTAAACAAGATAATCATCAGCAGAAGGAAGTGGGGTAGAAATTTCATTGAGCAAACAATGATTATTTTATTCATAATCCAGGGGGGAAAGAAATAGGAAGAATATCAAGATGAGATGATTCCGAAGGGAGGCGAGTTTAAAGACGCAGAAGAGTCCGTTTTTCGCCAACATCAACTACTGTCTTGTACCGCCGGAAATAAAAAAGAAAACATTGTCCTACGATCAATAAGATGAAACGAGAGCGGTGAGATAGAAAACACATTTGAATATAGACCTGGACAATATGTTAATAATGTTTTTTATCATCTCCCCATATTACCATTCCATGACAACATTCTCATATGGAGATACTGTATTTCACACTTTTCATGTGTAAATGAATGATAACACATTTTGCTAAAATATGTCACAGCGTGAGTTCCTAAACACTTGATAACATACTGTATAGATTTTTTTTTCTATGTGCAAAACACTGATCTGGTAAATCGACTTACTTGAGGAATATTTTGCCAATATGACTCATGAAAGCACCATGCGGCTCAGAAATATATAGAAATGTGAGGTTTGACTTATGTGTGAACATTTACAGTGCATTTAAAGACCCCATTACTTTTTCTCACTTTGAGATGTTGCAGCCTTACGCTAAAATCATTCACTCATAATCTACACTTAATAACTAAAAATGAAAAAGGCAATAACAGAATTTTTTTCTTTTTTGAAAAAGAAAAAACTGAGTGCAGCATGTCTTCTGTGAAATAGGCCTATAACCCATAGACATCTGCTCATACAATATTTTCACTTAATATTTAATATTCTGAATGAGGAAGAACCTCTCTGAAACCTTGACATCGCACAATTTCTTTAAACCAGAATAACTAAAAATTTTACTTTTCTCAGTAGTTTGTGCAAAATCAGCTTCAGTATCACAGGTAATATTTCATTTGCATGTACAACATGTTGACGCAGTGTGCAATATTTCATTTTTAAGGTGCAATATTTCAGTTCCATGTGCAATATTCTAATTTCATGTGCAATACATTACTACCTTACTTTTTCCTATTCTAGTCTTATTTTAGCCTACTTATTTACATTATCAGTAATGTATCATACTTACATCTTATTGCTTTTCTATTAGGCACTGCATTTTCTCATGTATATCATTTTGTTTCCAAAGCAATATCTGGCAAAATAATTTTCTTCAAGGATGAATATAGTTTTACATTTTCTAATTCTGTCTTATCTTAGCCACAACTCTTACATCATACGTCTTCAGTGCAGCTCAAAGATCCTGCGCACCATCATGGGTTGTGTCTGAATCTCTCTTTCTTGCTCACAAATTCACTTCTCCCTGTGGACACTCAGGAGTTTACTGTATAGTGAGCAGCAAATTAAGATGTCAGACTGATGTGATGTTTGCATTTGTAAATGTGACACATTACAGCGCAGGAATGTGATTAGAAAGAGGCGCACGAGCAATGGATTCCACCTTTTCCACTGTGTTCGTTTTTTAGGCCTAGAGTGCACACATACCTTTAAAAAACAAATATTTATTGGATTTCACTGATTGTCAAACAATGAGGCATCAGTTATTGAGTTATTAGTTATTGTTGTCTTTGTTAGAAATGAAACAACCAGCCAATTAACTGATAAAGTCAACTGCCAAAAACATAATCTGCAACAATTATCATAAATGATTATCAAAACAATTTAGGGGGAAAAAATGCTTGTTGAACATTCTCTTTTAACACTGACCTGGATACATTTGTGTTTTGAACTGCTGAATCATTATATTATTATCCACAATTTATGGACAGAGAAATTAATTAATTGATCTGAAATATAATCGTTATACTATATAAAGAATGATCATTAGATGCAAGTGAGTCAAGAAAAAAACGTTTGCATTTACTGCACCACTTATAGTAATGGATATCCTCTGAAAAGAAGCAGAAATGCAAAGAAAGGAATTTGACTTGAAACATCAATATTGTTGAACCCTGAGCTGTTGGGCAGAAATATGCACACAATTTTTTGGCATCACTATGACAACCAATGCTGTTGTTATGACAACAAATGATTAAGAGGTGCAAAGTAGAGATCAGATCTGCTCTTTTGTAAATTATATTACGGACACTTTTTGACTTAAAGATCATATCTGACAACAAAAAAACTGGAATACCTTTCCCAGGATATCACTCGAGGAAAAAAAACAACATAAAAACAACAACCAAAACACTTTCCTTTCAGAGAATTTATATGAAACCTGTGAATGCCTTTAAGTGTACCATTTGAAATGATAGATGCTCAGCGTGATGCTCAGCGTGATGGGCGAGATGTGAAGTAAGTGTGAAGTGATCCTTAGTTCTTCTCAGTATTAAAGATGTCAGAAACTATGGCTGAACTATGTCTAAATCTCTGACAGCTGTGAACTGCGGCAGCAAGTGTGAATGAAAAGCTTTGTGTAAAACTTTGTGTTACTTTTCCTTATCAACAGCACTGAGTCACTGCGACGTTTGAGACGTGAGAAGGTCAGAGCCTTATCCTTTCAAAGTGCAGAATCAATATAACATTTCATAAATGCAAACAGTGAGAGATTCAAGTGAGGAAAAAAAACAAACCAAGACAATAAGAAAAGTTAAGTGACTTAAATCTAATCAAGTGTCAGGCGCTTTGTGCAGTTGGCAACCTGTAAACAAGAGTCTGAGGCCTCAGAGCTGCTAGCATGGCTGCTAAATTCAGTTCAGTTCAGTTTTATATAGCACCAATTCACAACAAAAGTCATCAAAGCGCTTAACATAGTAAGCTGAAGACTTTTCAGTATTATGCTATGGAGACAATTCCCTTTGAGCAAGCCGAAAGCTGCTGCAGAACCAGGCTCAGTGAGGACGGTTTTCTGCCTTGACCGGTTGGGTTGAGGGTAAAGTGGAGAGAAATGCCAAATGCTAAGGCTAATATATGCACACTAAAATGCTCACAGTGATTAACGGACACACTGATGACACACACGTGCAATGTTTATCTTGATTACCAGTTTAGTTTAGCGTGTTAGCATTGCTAACATTTGCTAATGAGAAACAACCAAGCTGGCAGGGAACATGCCCACAACATTGGGTAACATTACCGACAATGTTTTACTCAAATGTTTAAAGAATCTTTGAAGAAAATTTTAATTCAGTAACAGTAATGTTGCTATAAAGTTAATATAATGTTTTAATGTCAACAAGGATGTTGTCAGGAACATTCCTCTAATGTGAGATATTAACATAGGTAAAACATTCTACCTGCAATGTTTTGGGGATGTTGTTGAGGGAACACATTAATAGAATGATCTTCTATAAAAACATTTCCACAATGTTTCATGTTAACACAGGAGGAACGTTTTCAAAACGACATTAAAAATATGTTTTCCAGATGTTATCGAGACCTCATATGACTTTCTACAGAATGTTTTCTAACGTTCCTGTAATGTAATATTTTAAAGGAAGAACATTTTACCTTTTTGTTGAGAGACTGTTGTATAAGATGTTCCCCAATGATAACAAAAGAAGGAAGCATTTTTAGAACTTCTTTAGTTATCCTACCATTATAAAGAACATTCTGGTAACTACTAATATGAAAAATATTAGTAGATCTTTGCAGAACCGTACACCTGAGGCTGATGGGAATTTTGCATGTTGCAGCTATGTGGATATAAATCAAAGTATTAATTTTGACCTGATGGTGGGACTAGATGAAAAGTAGAGTCTGCACCAAATTTCATAGCAATCCATGCCACAGTTGGCACAATATTTATTATCATCTTAGATCAAATACTAAAAATATCCTTCTCATGATGGCATTAGCAGCATTGATCCTGTGAGGATGATGTATGTCTGTATGTACAAATAATACAACAGTTGCTGAGATATTTCATTCCAGACCACATGAACCACCTGATATCACCCTCCCTGGAATTGTGCCACTAGTGTGTCCACAAATGTTGTTTTTTTAACACTAGATGCAAAGTGAGAACAGAGTGCAGGGAAAATGACCTGCATTGCTGCTGCTCATAAATTGGAGGCTCATCATGCTGCCATCAGTGTTGATTTTGTCTGTTTATTAGGGGCTGTTTGGCTCTAATTTTGGATCAGGTCTAATTATCTTCTGTTATGTTTTTGTGTTTTTTTCTTTTAGGACCAGGTCTGAGTGTCTTTGGGTCAATGTAGAATTGAGTCTTTTTGTTTGTGAAATCTAATTTATGCATGTCAAATTTGGGTAGGTGAACCTTTCTAATCAGGTCCATTTAAAACCCTCCCACCCACTAACACTGACAATTATGCACCTTGGATCACACCACCAAGCAGACGACATCGCTGCCAGAAACTGAACCTGGATCTCTGCAGAATTGGGCAAGTGTTTAGCCCCTGTTTACCAGCTCTTGATTCTTTTGTTTTTAATCTTGTGTTTGCGAGCTAATCCAGATCATTAACACAAATTTACACCAACAGAAAAGCGAGCATTTGTGCTGTCTCACTGCGAAAAATCACAGAACTCTACGGAGTTGGTTTAAACACAAAGCGGCAGAGAGATGAAATGCACACTATGGATATTCTCATTGCAGATTGGGTCTGTATGAGCAAAACTGGGGTAGACAGCAAACACAGAGGCTCAAAGAATTGCTCAGAATGAGCCAACAAGTCATTAAATCCCACCTATACTAAAAAAAAATCAAAGGGTAAAAGAGAAAATCACTTATAACCCATCTTGGCAAAGAATCACAGACAAATCACTGCCCACATCTTGCCACCTCCGACCATCCAAAAGTGGACACACAGGCAAAGCAGCTTCCATTTTGTGAGAGGTACACACCTAGAGACAGCTCTGAATCTCGATGACTGCTTCATCAAAATTGAAACTACCAAATAAAACAGACTTGTAAATCGTACAGAAGTCCCTGACGAGCATCAACATTTCCTTAGAAGGCTGCTTCATTTATTTTTCAGCCATGCATATTTAACAGTTGCTCTCACTTGGGGAAAACAGGCCACTTCATGGAAGTCATTCCAGGAATTCATCAGCACTGTCAGGGAACATGACAGCCAAATATTTCTATGTCAGAAAAACATGAGCCAGGGAAAAAAAACTGCTGTAAGGAAAAAGGACATGCTGATGATCAACTGCGCTCGAGACACAGTGCACCAAAAACAGAACAATCCTCAAAAAAGGAAATCATTTTTCACAGTCATTCAGATGTTGCGGAGATGCTCATTCCACATCCCAAAGTTATACATTTAAAGAAGAAAACAAACAACCCTTAATCCCCTTACCACCATACATGCAATCTCCTTTTTCTGAGATGACTTCCTCTCTTTGCACTGTCAAACTTTATCATCACTGTTCAAATCGCTTTGGCTGCCTAGATGTTAAGATCAAAGCACACAAAGCGAGATAACAAAGAATATACCGTGTTGTCTCCGACTGCGGTGCAGCCCTCTGCACTGGAATTCGCGGAATTTAATCCTATCTAAAAAATCAAAACTAATACAGATCCTAATCAGAGGAGTAATGGCGACGCGACTTTTATCTACAGACACTTCATTTGTGAAAACGGCTAAATTCCAGAACAAAAGAAAGGCAACAAAACAAGAACAAAAAAAGCAATATTTGGTAGACTACCATGAAAGCCCGAGTTCAAAGAATTATGGACTTGCGGAGTGTTGCATCATGTGGGGGGGCACACCACCGAGTCATCTGCCACAGAGCTCATTCCAGACAAACCTGCAGCCGAGTATGTGCAACAAAACAGAAAGATTCATTGATCTTTTTTCCTCTCTTTCACCATCACCTCATTTAAACAAAAAAAATAATAATCTCCTGCGTGATATTTATGGGACATAAATAAGAAGTAGACAAATCTAATTTATTTCAGGGTCACTTCCATCAGCTTCCAGTGTCAGCGCAATCAATGGCGCGGAAACACTCTTCGCTTCAAGTTAAAAAAGAAAAGAAAGCAAAAAACGAAAAAAAAATCTCCATAACTGCCATTGTCGGAGTCAGAGGATCTACGTGGCTGCAACCATAAAGGTCTAATTTAGCCTGTTTTTCTAAGCGAGAGCTGCATGAACACACCCACCGATTGCCACATGACCTCCGCAAAGAACTAAAACACAGGGTGTTTTCCCTCTGCGCAGCCATAATGATACATTGCTATTTATGTTCCGGCAGCTGGTGGGTGGCTGTGCTGAAAAGTCACTCAGTCTGCCTCCTTTATTTGCCCCCTGAATCTTGTAAGGCTCTGCGAGGTTCAGCTTTATGTGAATGCTTCTGTTAGTTAAAATGTAAATTCCCCTTTACAAGTCGGCTCAAAGTGTTTTTGAGCTGCGAATATAGATCATCATGTAAAGGACTTCTGAAAATGTGATTGGTGGAGTTTCAATTGCATGCTTAATGTTTAATGTGAAACTACTGGCTGCTGAACTTATTGAAAGGGGCAAGAGTTGAAAGGAGAGCTGTAATGATCAGGCGAATAACATATAATTAATTCCGATCAATCTTTTTAGACATTTTTTTCGCAGCCAAACAGCAGGTTTGCTGCCTTGTCATATTCTATTTATTATTTGAAGCTACTGGACTGATCAAATAAGCATTTCTGAGATGCCACCTTGGAGTTTTTTTTATATTTCACTATCTAGAGGCAATAATTGAGGCTCCACAGGTGTGCCTTGTGACTGGAATATCAATGTTCCCCCCATTTATCACTAAAATATTTAAGAGCTTTGATCTTCTGTATTTTGAGCGGCAATGTTTGCAGAGATTTATCCGTCTTTGTTTATTAAAGATCAATGTCTAAACATTGTGGGTCACCATGTTCTCCTCCTCAGTCTCTGGTTTGTTCTCTGCTGCCAAGGGCAATGCGAGAGTATAATGCACGCGGCACAAAGCAGTTGGCGCACCGGGCACATGATGAGACGTTAGATATGCTTTTCTTTAGGCATTAAATACCGCACGCAATCAAAGGTGAAATTAGCACTTTCTGGTTTATTAAATCCCACAGAGGGAGTCATTTGATTATTCTGCTCCTCCACTTGTGCTTCTTACCACTGTCACACCTCAAACTACAAATTAATTGGGTTAAAATGCAAAAAAGGTTGCACCTCATTTTCTCGCAGACAGGCAAAGATGCTCGCGGTCCTGCTAAGTCAGAGTGATCACTTGATATTTTTTTCACTTTTCCCCCGACAGACGTTTTACCCGGGCCTGTGAAAGTAAGTATTTATATGTCTATGATTTATTTTCACCTAAAGCCAGACAGCAGAAATGTGGCACTTCTCCACAGATAATTAATTCTGAAATACAGAGCTGGTGGGACAGCATCTAGGAAGAATCTCCAGGTGTGTTCTTTAACTGGTGCATAACAGCAAATATCACACAATATACGGCTGAAAATTCTTCGAAGGGTTCACAAAGTCGCTCCATATTAAATATACGAGACTGACTAATGTGATAATATTATATCCTGTCATTTCAGACCTGTGAAGAGGAATGCCAACTGTTTTTCTATCTGAGAAAACACATATTCTCTTATATTAAGTGCTATTCCCCAGTGAGAAAAAAAATGAATGGAGACACATCATTTGTAAATATTCAAATTTACATGTGACATTAGAAAGCTGCATGTAGTCACTTGATAAATTATTAATACATTATGATTTGCTTGTAAGCAAATATAATAACAGCATTTTCAGGTGTTTATTAATTTATGAGTACAATTTGTGGAAACTACAACTATGTTATAGTAATGTTATGTGGGATTTTGTTATAGTGGCAAATACATTAATAAACACTAAAAATGTCCCAATATTTTCCTCACAACTACATTATACAGTGTGATAAACTATTTATTTGTTATTTATTGGCTATAAATGCTAAATAAAGGAAGATAAAGTGCCTGATAAGGATCACTAACCAACAACTAATGATTCTTTTAATTATCAACACATCCAGCAATTACTTTCTTGGTAATTAAGTAATGTTGTCTATAAAATGTTTTTTAAAAAAAGGCTTATCTCACTCTATCAACAGTCCCAAACCAAAGACACTCAATTTGCTATGTAACATATGGCAAAGAAAGGTGCCCAATCCCCAAAACATTTGCCATTTTTGCCTGAAACAATAAACAAAACAATCACTTGATTATCAAAATAGTTGCTGTTTAATGTTCTGTCGCTCCATTAGCTCGACCAATAATTGCAGCAATGCTCTGGCGGTCTCCAAAACAAATGGTTTGGCCGCTGATTTCCTCCTACTACACAGAAAGGTAGATAAGCCTCTGTCAAACATTATCAAGGTACAGTAAATAGCTTGTCTAAGTTCAATATTGATTTTCAGCTACCGCGGCTCTCAGAGTAAACTTTATCTATCTATGCATCTGAAGACCGGCTTGCATGCACCGCTCAGTCCTGTTCCACTTGACAGGCCCAAGCTATTAGGGAAGACAAAAACAATGCTTAGGCTGCTAAAGTAAGAAGCGGGGGGAAAAAAGAAAAGTTTTTGACTCTTTTTCATCTACAAATTAGCCATTGACAAGATCCAAATGGGTAACCTTAATTAACTGAAGCTGCTACGCTCCAAAGTCTGAACCACCTGGCTGTCAAACAGGGAACACAGCTGGCCATCGATGTGCGGTCAGCGAGAAATGGACTTGTGTGGGTCTGAGGGAGTGTGCATAAGCGAGTGTGTGTCCTTTTCATTAAATTATTCCTATAATTCAAAATAACTGATATCATCTCTATGGACTGGTAAACATGTAGTGCATATGCGTGGCCCTAATGGGTAAATCTTCTCCTTTCACTTTCAGTTATAATTAAATAGGAAAGAGATGCGAACTCAGGAGGAAGTATTTAGATCATTTACTTAAATGTCTGGAAATATTATCAGCATGATCTACTTTAAGTATGAGGAGTACTGATTGTGTTATACTAGTATATTATTGGATCAAATATGCACTAACATGTGAGCAGCGAGGGGAAAGCATGGTGGAGGTGGATGATACAAATTTCCATGTGGCAGTCGTGTATTTGTACTTTCTCTTAGCACTGTGTTGCATCTATTTTCTTTAATGTGTTATTTCTTTCTTTTTTTTTAAGCCTGTTTGAATTAAGTTTGACCTTTGACATTTCTTTATTTGGGTGCAATGAGAATGGGAAGAGTGGCGCACTATGACCCTAGGAATGCTACATAAATTGCAGTTTTATTAATATGCGAATAAAAATCTAATTTAGTTTTACTCATCATTTTGTGTCTCATATTTGACTGATTGGAACATTTTTGGAAGAATATTTGCTGAAAATGAAAATTTTGAGATTTTACCTTTTGCAGTTTGCAGTGCCAATAGTACCTGCAGTCTATTTACAGGTTGCAAGTACAACCTCCATCAATCAGAGGCAACTGAAGCCTAAGACAATATATAATTAGTCACTTGCTTAATTTATTTGTTGTGAGCACAAAACTGTCGTATCAAAATAAAAACTGAAAGTCTTTAAAAAAAAAATGCCATGTAGACAAGCAAAAGTGCAATTGTACTCTTCAAAAAATAACCTTTATGCTATAAACTATTACGAATGATCACAGACTTGTTTTTCATTCATCTGTGCAATAATGATCTTCACTTCCCTGTTTTAGCTCAGCTCCTCAAACCCTTTCCAAAACTTTCTAGCAGCCCAGTAAAATGTCCTACTTATTAACATATGGTGTCTTTGAAAGCAAAAAAAAAAAGGAGGGCAGCCACTGTAACTTTAAAGCCCTCCCTCGTCATAAGGCTTCATCACATACTGCAAAAAAAAGCGGCTTAAAGAAGTGCTAAGATATCATTTAAGTTTTCTAAAGGTCATACAGTTTGATCATTCACGCTGCACAACCTGGTGACAGATGTGATCAGGTCGCGTACTCTTCTTGAGCTTACGTCTGACCCAGAAAATTGGACTGAGAATATTCATGTCTGCTGTCCTTGGAGGATTCCAGAGCTCCTCTCTTTCATGACCGTCATACGACCCTTCCTGTAGCACACATGGGCAAACCGCCACACCATACTGTAAAAATGCTACCAGATGGCCTCCATATCCTCTTACCGCCTGACTCTGTGGTTATGGGTTAACCGGGTGACGCCCACTACCGAGGTTTATTCACTGTGATTGTAGCCCGGTGCTGTTTGGGCACACACACACAAAACAGCGGCGCAGGCGACCTCACAATCTACTACACAATGACAACAGGAGAAAATCGTCTTCTGCTTGTATTTCCTTCAGAAAATATACAGTGGGCCCTTCTGCAAGTTAGCACTGGGCTGTGATTCAGCTAAACAGCATTTTATCTAATATTTACTTGTTCCATGAGCAGTGCTAAAACTGCTCTCCGGCTACATTGTGCAGCACGTATGAGTCACCGAGGCAAGCATCTGATTTTGAAGTGATCTTCGAAATGCTCAGATGGTCCTTTAAACAACACTTACCGCTGTTCTGAAGGTAAGAATGTGTAACAACCATCTGGATGAGAAAGTATTCTGCCTGCTGCACATTTACACACACAAAAACACAACTAAGTAAAAATGCAGATTTTTAACCCTTTTCTGAGGGTTATAACCTTTGAGATTTTAATTAAATAACACCTAATGTTTTATACTTTATATCAGGGGTGGGCAATCCTGGTTCTCGAGGGCCACTATCCTGGATGTTTTAGATGTTTCCCTCTTCCAACACACCTGATTCAAATGATCAGCTCATCATCAAGCTCTGCAGAAGCCTGATAACGATCCTGATCATTTGAATCAGGTGTGTTGGAAGAGGGAAACATCTAAAACATGCAGGATAGTGGCCCTCGAGGACCAGGATTGGGCACTCCTGGTTTAGTCTCTTAAAATGATATCCGTCTCAACAAAAGTAGATTAAGGATGAAACATTTAGCTATCATCTTATATCAGTATTGTCTAGTACAATAGCTTTTGGACTTTGTATATGAGACATATACAGACATGAAATGATACAATGTGTGTGTCAATTAAACAACACAGAGACCATATGAACACAACAAAGCAATCTGCTATTGCAACGTGTTGGCAAGGACACTGCTGTATGACTAATTCCTGCAGCTTTGACTTGCTTTAAAGTTATTTTCCAGTTATAATGGGCACAATTTGCAAGGTAAAACTAACAATCTGTGCAGTAATTTGAGCACGAAACTTTCTGAGGTGCTCCTGTGGCCATTTTAACAACATCCTGGGTAAGTTTAATAGGTTTTTCTCTCTCTTCCATCTCCTTCCTGCATGCACTGTTACTCTTGATTATACTTGATTTTGTCCTTCTCACAGTGTGAAGATACTGAAAATGTGCTTTAGTTAGTATGCAGTGTGAAATTGGAACGCAGCAACTTCGTTTCGTGTCTCTCTCCGTGCTGCTGAAACAGTCAAGCTCTGTCTAAAAATCACTTCATTATAAACAGTGCAGCGAGCAGGAAAACAGGTTAATGATCCCAGACCACACAGAATCTAAGGACTCTTTCTACAGCTGTAACTGTAAGACAACTTTTTGGGTCACTCTGAGGAACTAAGACTTGTACTTAAAAGACTATCAAAAGCCGGAGGAGCTACTTTTCCTGCAACTCACCTCCAGACCGTCTTCTACTTGAAACACTTCGGACTTTACATTACAATGACAATCTATGACTCCGTGAGCGTACCAGTACTTTTTTTCCAAGGCCAGAGTCAGTGTTAAGTTAGTTCAAGATGTGATGAAAGCGATGTGCGATGAAAGCATCAGAACTACTTTCAAGCTAACACGACTGAATCTAACCTTTCAACTGTTTCTGATGTTCATCCAGCTGGTTTTACTTCATTCTAAAGGGAACTTGTGACCTCATTAACTCTCTTCATCTGTGTTTCCACTCATCTGCTCGTCTTCACTACCTAACCTGACCCTGCTGATAGAATCTTTATTGTCTTGTATAGATATGTCTTGCAGTGTATAGACATTTAAAAGCATTTAAAATAACGTACACGAGTGGAAATTTAAGAAATATACAGCTTATAAAATATACTGAAGTAATGTTTTAATGAATGCATGCTAAAGTGCAATTGCATATATATTTTTTTAAGTACACAGACACTTGTAATTATTTGTAGAGTATAAAAACATATATGTACATTAATTTCAAAAAATGTCTACAAGTGTTTTGAGTTTTAACCCTCTGTACCCCAAAAGGAGCCAATGTAGCACATTACTTTTTAGAAAATTAGAAGAATTATGCCAATTTATCATAGAAAAATTCAGTAAAAATAAAAAAAAATCCTCACATTTTTAACTTTCCGATGATCCTTGAACTACTCACTACTCAAATCTAAATCTCAGCTTAAAATTGTAATATTTTATCAGAATGACTACATGTCTCATGAACATTTGCCATAAATAAACTGGTTTATTATTACTAAATTCTGCACTCATCAAGCGTGTGACAAAAATTCAAACCTTCTTGTGCATGCACAACCAGGTTGTATGTGTTGATTCCAATTTTTTTTTTAATTTTTGGGGAAATGATTATTATTCACAGAAATTCAACATTTTGTTTTGTTTTTTTTCCTTTTTTTTATGATTTGTGACATTATAACTGCATTATACAGCACAGCAGACATTTTTGAGTTCTCTCTACTTCTAGTCATGATTGTTCTGTTTCCATCGAGGTGTATGACTTTATATTGCAGTGAAAAATTAGCCTACAGAGAGTAAAAATGTCACAGGAGCAAAAGATGCAAATGCTAAACATGGTGTTCAGAGGGTTATACTATGTCAATAAAACAGCATCATTAGTTTTTGTGCTGTAATAGGATTCATTATAAATACATTTATGTATATTTATGTACCTACAATCAGCTTTAAAGGTGTAGGTGG
>OMNN01102875.1:6066-93141 GCA_900302755.1 Chromis chromis
CTTCCAAAGACAGTTTTAAAAAAATTTATAGAGAATGACATGAAAGAATGAAAGTTTCTTCTGTATTTCCTCATGGTTATAAACAAGTACATGGGAAACAGGAAACCACATATAACTGTCAAAAAGTGACGTTACTGAAATGAGCATCTGCTAATCTGCTCCATATTACATTGAATTTCCTCAGAAGTCCGTTTCTATATCCAATAATCAGTATCAAAGGATCCTGATTATCTGTCTGCTGACTGAACCAGAGGTGTCTCACGCTAAGACTCTTCTCTTCTGTCTTAACATCGCTGTTTGGCCCTATTATCACATTCCACGTCTACTTTTCCCGTTTCATGGTTACATTCTACTTTATTGCTACAAATATTCCCCAACCACCTCAGAGCACGCATGAAGAGGCTGGAATATTTTCCACGAAACTCCACAGATGTCACAAGATGCCACTATAGTAAATATGACAGTGTCTCCTGCTAACACTGCCAAGAAGAATGTGGTATATAAGCTTTAGTCAACTGACTCTTGTGCAAAATCTGCAACCTATTCAGTATGTTTGTACAAAACCGTCTGCTAAATCAGACAGTTCCTCATCAACAGTGACTCTGCCCAAATTCTTTCTCAATCTTCAGTCTCTTGTCTGGACTGTAGCACGTCCCTCCTCGCCAGCCTGCAATTCCTTCAGCTCATCAAAAAGTAGTTTCCCCACTGAGTTTACCTGATAGTTTCCAATCCAAAACCTTGGTTCTGACATTCTCTACTACATCTCCATCCAAAACACTGTAAAAACACCAGCTGTTCTCCACATATGCTGCTTACATAGTTTGTTGTCCTCTTCATTCGTCACCTCTGTGCAGCAAAATGCTGTTATCCTGCGCTGTAAAGTCCAATTCTCAAGCACTAACCCAAAATACAACCATGTGTGTATCAAAATTGACTGTGCAGAACAAGACTTTCCATATCTTTGTAAAATAAGCTCCAACTCTAATGGTGGTAAAGCAACACATTGTAGACATTCTAACAGCGTGTCACAGATTCATCAGATTGATGTATATCAGCACAACTTGCACAATTGATCTTGTGCAACTGGCACTGCGATGATATTCACATGGCAAACACTTATCTTGAAGAAAACCAGAGCTGAGTGAGTGATTGCCTGCTGCGGCATGAAGAGAGTAATAATTCTGGCAAGTGAGCGGTCAGAGATAATGACAGGGAAGATTAAAGCAGGTATTGTGAATATTAATGTTAGTGGGGCGAACTGATCTTTTATTGCCGCTACTTGCAGCTTTCTTTAATCAGCTAATGGATAGTGTCTTTTAGAGTCATCAGGATTTTTTTAGAGGTTAATGGTTTGTCATGTAATACGAATATACACCAATTGGTTGGAAGGATGGGTTTTGGAATACAGAGTGAGCACTTCAGTGATGTTAATTCACACAGGCAGACACAGACATTTGCCTTTTTTCAGTAATTCCACTTTCAAAAAATTCCTAATGACAATACACTGATCAGCCACAACATCATAACTAGCTGTCTAATGTTGAATAATTCACTCTGGTACCACCAAAACAGCTCTAACTCGTCGGGACATGGACCTCTGGGAGTGTCTTGTGGTGTCTGGCATTACATCCTTCAGGTCCTGTGGGTTGCGAGGTGGGGCCTCCGTGGATCAGGCTTGCTCCGACACGTTTGGTGTAGCTGGATGCATTGTCCTGCTGGGGAAGGCCGCAAACATCTGGAGTACAGTTGCAGTTTTGGAAAAAAAAATGTCTGATGTAAGAGTGTCTGTGTAAGCATGGAGGCATGAGCTAGAAACAGGACTTTTACCCATCAGGCTGGGGTTTGTGTGGGACCATTATTCTCAGACTTAACTTTCAATATCACTCATAGTTTACTTTTGGTTTTCACTTGCTGCCTTTGGCACCAAAATGATGTGGTTAGGTTTAGTTGACACCTTCACAGTGATGAATCCTTGTTAGAAGTTAAATTAAAGTTTAGGCACCAAAATTACTTGGTTAGGTTTTGGAAAATAGCCCAGTTTGGATTAAAATACAACCTTTTCACAACATATCTAAAGCTTCTTCTCTTTTTTTTGGGTAACCAGAGTGACAAGTCCCACCCCATTCTAATATATAATTAGTTAGCTGAAAATAAACAGCAGTAAAGCAACAAAATAAATGGCGTAACTGTATTTGTGATACATCACAAACAAATGTAATCTGGCAAAAACTTTGCTTTCATTAAAATGTAACTGAGAATACAATTTAGTTGTATACAAACGTAATTTTTGTGGGCCAGGGCAGCATGAGGGGTTGTTTGGTCTGGGACTATGTTTAGGTTGGTGTTGCATGATGCAAAAGTAACATCCACAGAAATGCACTGACCTAAGATTTCCCAGTAGAAGATCACATTGTTCTGCTGAGATGATCAGTGTTATTTACTTCACCTGTCAAAGGTTTTAATGTTGTGGCTGCTCAGTGCATGTCCTTAAAGGAAGGTGAACAGAGCGGATGAGAATTCACTCAATTTTGAATACACTAAAGAAAAGAAATTAGATTTCTATCCTCTCCTTTTAGCCAGAGACTTTCCCCTTGTGCGCTCTAATGTTTGACCTTTACACTTGTGCTCCATTTTTATGGCAAAATTACAGTTTAGCATCTGTTTGGGCCGTTGCGTGCTGCTGATACCTTCTGGATGTTATAACAAGACACATGTGGTTTTTATCAAAGTTCCACAGCCCAATTAGAAGGAACTGCAATTCTTACTCATCTGCAGATAATGGTCACTAATCTAAGGGAAGAAATATTTCCTGATCCTATACAAAACCTCAATATTTTTTTTTAGACAAAATAAGACATTTAAAGATATAACCATGGGCTCCTGGAACATGTGACGGCAATTTTCCACATATTAACTGATAATGAGCATAATCACTGACACTGCTGTAGTTGAGATACCATGAAATAATGTCTGGATATTTTCAGTTTGTTGTGCTTTAAAATGTATTGTATTTCATGGGATTATTGTGTACCTAAAATACTGTAACTAAAGCAGACAAGTTTAACTCGCCTCTACCAAAACATGTCTCAGTGTAGAACCAAAAAGTAGACTTTGACAAGAGAAAGAGAAGCTTTAGATTAAACAAAGAGTCTTGTCTCCCATTTCTATCTTCATCATGGATTGCTTACTCCTGGGAGCGTTGTGCTCCATAACAAATACAGATCAACTCAGCCACACTAACACAGACCCAGATGAAAACATCAGACTCCCTCTGCAGCTTCAGCGTCTCCACGGTGTAACACAAACAAATGAACAACAGTGCACTGCAGCTTGTGAGGCCTCCTGGTTTGGACATTTGCTGTGGAGATTCACATTATGTCATTTAGAAATAAAACTCCAGCATGTCAAAATGTGTCTTGTTTGTATAACCACACACAGGTCATTGTGACAAACAGCAGATGAAGTAAAACAACACATTAGTGATCCAAGAACTAGACAAAACTACAGTAAATTAAGAAGTACAGTACCGTCTGCTAATGTTGTATCCAAAAAAAACGATCCCCGGAGGAGAACGGTTTTATAGGAGCACATAAAAAGCTAAGTACAGAGAGTACGTCTTCTGAATGCCTGGATACCTTTGTGTTTTCCAAACCTTCAGACTGAGCAAACAAAACACTCTTGGAAAGGTCATTGATTCTGCTAAAAATACTACAACTCAGAAAATGAAGGGATCAGACTGTTGCAGACCATTATTTTCTTGACACTGGCAGACTTGTAGCCACGGTTCTTAATGCAGTAACATTCCTCTTTTAAATGTGTTGCTGGTACTTCAGCTATGTTATGTCTCATTATTATCAGTAATTATCTTGTAATTACAGACAATTGCTTGGAGATGCCATAAAAGGCAAATGATATTAGAGAAATATGCTTCTCCAATACATCTGCTCTTTATAAACCAGTGTGGAAAGTAAAGGGACATTTCATGCATTGTGGCATCCAACTCAGCTCTTCAAGTGTTCATAACCTGCTACACAAATAATTTAATCATACAAGGATTTGAATAAGTTGACAGATGTGCAGAGGTGATTATTGCATTTCCACCTGTTTCCTTCGCATGCCCATATGTAATAGAGACCAGAGATGCCATTAAAATATATTTTACAGTGGTAGTTCAGTTCACAGATGGATTAAATGAATATTTATGCACACACACAAACACACACATATATATACATATATATTGCGGTAAGCAGGTATTTTAAGAGTGGCCATCTTGCCTGTGCAGAAAAGAAAACCTTAATCAGTACCGTTCATCATTTCTAACCACATTTTTGAGTTTTTTTCTGTAGTTTAAACATCATTATAAGGTCAGCCAATTAGAATAATAGCAGTCTCCTTCTTCTGGTTTTCTCCTTATCAGCTTGAGGCTGCTTAAGAACAGGGGGAAAAAATAGACATTAAAGTAATGCCAACTTGTGTATTCAGGCTGCAAACATGTGTTATCGAATTATTTTAGGAGACTCGTGTAAATATTTAGGACCTCATATGGTCTTGGTCCCACCTACGTCGGTGGCTGTAAAGGGCAGCTAGTTGCTTTCAGTGTGGGTTTTCTTGGTGCTGATGTGTTTTACAGCATGCTGTATGATTGATAAAAACTGCTGATAAACACTGGAACCTTGCCTCAGCCTTAAGCCTGTCTGCCAGTAGCTTAAAGCCTCTGCCAGTCAAATTGACACCATCCACCTTCCAACACAGTTCATATGCACCTTCGGGCTTCTCTATCAGTCAGTGATTCTGGATTCACATGGGAAAAGTAGGTATTTGAAAGGTGCATTAATCTATTTCTGGCCACTAAGCGAGAGTCCAAAACAAGCTGCCAGACACCTCGATATATTGTCACATTCGAAAATTGCTTTGGTTAACATGTTAAAAATCAATAGTCTACTTCCACATCCAGCAGGCACACAATAAACACTCTGAAACACATAAAACCCAGGCCGTGAGCTTAATAAGGCTAAAACATTCAATGGAGTTGCACGTGTGACAAATCTCTGTGGGTTTTTCACAGCAAGCAACCTTTTTTCCCCCAGTTATCTGATTTAAGAGTGCTAAACACTCCCTTAGTAGAGCCTAAAGGGAGTGTTGAATCCTGCACTTACTGGATGGCCCAACTCTATCCAGCACTCAGAAATACAAGTTTTAATTCTCATAGGATGGTCCAGGAAATAAAATCCTAATGGGTGTGATAATGTGGTAAATAAGAAACAAGAAGGAAAAGATAAGCCAAACTGGGAAAACACTTATTCTACAAAATAAAAACAAATTAGTGAGCATTTTACATGACAAATAAATAATAAATAAAAAATAAAAAAAATAAAATCCTCTCTCTTCCATTAAACATGACATGCTTGATGCGATGCTTTCTGTATCCAGGCAGAGTGTACATACATGTGTTTATATATCTGCTCAGAGAAGTAATGCTGCCCCATTTGATGACCAACATGGTACATTAACAGAACCTATTGGTTAATGACTGTTTGAACTCAGTGCTCACAGCCCGTGACAGACACACAGGTCTGGTATAATACCCAGTGGTCAGGCCCCTCTTTTAAAACAAACAAGCAGTCTGGTTTGAATTTGTGCAAATATATCGCTCAATTTAATGCAGCTAATTTAAAATGCTGCTTTTTATTCTTGTGCTTTTGTTTTCATTTTCTCTCTTGTGACACAGTGGTAATAAAACGACCTGGCAAGTGTAGGGGGAAAAAAAGTAGAATGTCAGAGTGTGCAACAACATAATATGTTGAACGTCTGTCCTTGTGGATGCTACTCTACATTTTGAGATGTACATTTCACTTCCTGTCCGGGTGTTCAGTGAGAAGATTAATACCACTTTCATGTCTGTACGTTCAAATATGAAGCTACAGCAGCAGCTTTTTCATTTACAGTATAAAGAATGGAAACTGTGGAACAAGCTGCCTGACATGTTTAATCAGCGCATAAACCAAGAGTAAAAACAGCTCACACACGGCCAGGCTGTTTCCTCTTATTTATAGTTTTTACACCAAGCAAGCTAACTACTTCCTGGCTCCAACTTCATGGTGTGCTGTGGAAGTGGTATTGATCTAACTCACAGCAATGATGCAAATATGCATATTTCCTTTTAAAGTATTTTAAAGCAACTGAATGTTCTCACCAGAAAGCACACTGTGTTGGTCTCTTCTGTAAGGCTTTCTACCAGGGACTGCAAGTACCAGAAAGTTCTCAACATAAGCTCGCTTTGACAACCCAAATCAAAAATAGCTGGCTGTTGTGTCCGCCTTAACAATATTCAGCCATGTAGGACATAAAATACTGTTAAAGGTAGTGTATGTGATTCTAATTCAATACAGTGGTTGTCAAATTCAGTGAAAATCTCTATACTGCTGTGTGTGTGGTAAAAAAAAACAAAAAAAAAACAGTATTTGTGAACATCCCTGACTCTGGCTCAGACCAATCCACCAATCCTGTGCATGTTCGTGGGCATGCACAGAACATGCTGGAACAGCTTTGGGGGAGAGGAGATGGAGCAATATGGAGTAACATGTAGTAGTCACACGGTACTTTAACCCAAACCAAGATCCTTTTCTAAAACTAATCAAGTAGGTTTGGTGCCTGAACCAACTAATCACACACTGAAAACTCAAGTTAAACTCAAGTATGACTATTGTCCAAGAGAGGACTCAAACTCAAGTCTCCTGCATCAAAGGCCGCTCATGTGGGCCTTCACCATGTCTTCTCCAACCTCTAACATTGACTTGATGGACGTAATGGAAGTAATGGAGTTCTACTGAATGGGGGGATAAGGCCTAGAGAGCCTATTAGAAGGTAGGTCTCTGGTCCCTCTACTGTGTATGAAAATTATTTATCAACAACTATTTAATGGGCTGATAGCATCTGAAATGGGTGAAGCAAATCTGGCACATGCCAACTGCCTAAATATTAATAATCTCTCGCCAGAATCACAGAGTCCACTTTTAAAATACATTGTAACTAAAACATGGCTACTTTTTGAGTGGCTGAAAAGAGTCACTTGAAATAAGAACTTCTCCTCATATTAGTGCTGCAATCTATCTGCTGTCAGTGGCTACACTGGCTATGCATAGCTCTCCTGCTGTGCTGGCTTCTGCAACATAATCCAACAAAACAGTTTTTTCAATGAGACTCCCTGCAGCAAAGCGCCGAGTTTCTCTCAGCTGCCAGTCGGCTGCAACAGAAGCAGCTCAAGCCTCCGACTCTCTTTTCCACAGTGGTGACTCCATCTCAAACAAATCAGATCTGACTGTGATCACATCTTATAATGTAAATCTTATCATAATGAAATCAATCTGCTTTATGTCACATTCTGGGTTGAGAAACCCAAATTTTCATTTATATAAACTTTCACGTAAAAAGCTGAGGACAAGTGCAAGCTGTGTGTAATGCCTCTGATACTGACACCTCAGGAAATTATACTGAGCACAGCTGTCTGTGGCCTGTTACTGTAAACCCTCATCACAGCTTCCATGTGTTTCTAACTCAAACCACCCAACTGGACACACGCCAGATATCACCAATCCCTTCAAACACTGAGGTTACTGTGAAAGCGTTTAACTTCCACTTCAGGGAAATCCTAAAAGAATCTTGAAGGGAATGATTGGTAATTTAATTCCTTTGTTATTATTCGCAGATTTAACAGCTCATTACATTAACAGTGTGGAAAAACCTGCTTGAATATAAACACTGTAATATAAATACCCATACTATGTAAATGATGCAAAAAATCTGGATGAAAAATGTATTTAAAGCGAACTGGTCCCTGAAGAACTGGCCTTCTGAAAGGTGAACTAAAATAAACAGTAGTTTATGACAGATTATTTGCCATTAAAAGGGAATATCTTTCATCCCACCACAGAAATATAAGGTTGACAATAGTCATAAAGACTTTAATGTAAAAAGCAGATGTACTTTTCTTCTTAGGAGTCAGGGTCTGCTGTGCCACTGGCTCCTCCTGATGAGTTAACAAGAAAATATATAGAAACCGAATGAAAAAGTGCTCTAAATTGAAAGAAGAGCTCTCAATCACTCCATAATCTACTGAAGCCACATGACAATGGGGCTTTAAGCAGCACATGAGTGAGAAATCAATCATTTCATTTACTGAATAACTAGGAATCCGTTATCAGCAATCACACATGGGAGAAATAAATGAAATGATAGAAAGACAAAGAGCTGGCTCATGCCTCAGAAAGTTGGAAGCGTAGAAATGTGACATTTGTGGCTCAGATGATCAGATTTGTCATGTGAGTTTTTCTGAGAAATATGATCTGGATTCTAGACTAATACATCTGCTGTCTTAGCCATGATTTTTTTTTCACTCCTCTAGAAATGGCCAAACATTCCTTGGCTCATATGAAATAAATCTTTGCTAATACTGTGACATTAACCAGCATATTTTGACCAAATACCTGCAAACTATTGAGATTTATATATTTAAATATTTTTGTATCTAATTACAAAGTATTCTAAAAAAAAAACTGCCAAACATCAGCATGCTATAATCATAGTAATAACTTCATTTATGTAGCACTTAAATGGCTTTGACGGATAAAGCAAAAGCAGGACACCCAGAAGGCAAAAAAATGCAAAAAATGCAATTTGTCAATATTAATAAATGCAAATAAAATATTAAAGTCACGCGAAACCCTAATGTGCAATAAAAAGCTTCATAAGGAATAAAGAAACGACATCTCATAAAAGCAAGTCTGTGAAGTCTGTGTGTGAAAGAACCAGAGGGGCCACACCTGAGGATCTAAAGCTGCTCATATGGCGTCAAGATTTCTGTTGTGTAGCTCGGAGCCAGACGCTGCCGTGCTTTAAAAGTGATCAGTAAAATCTTAAAGCAATTCTGAAACAACCAGGCAGCCAATGAAAAGAAGCCAATATTGGGGTGAAGTGATGTGATTAGCATTGTCACTCTGAGCATGTTGTCATGCTGATGTTACCATCAAGCCTGAAACCAGCTTTGTAGCCTCTTTTTTATATGTTATAGTTTGCTTTTTAAGTGATGTAATGCATCTTATGTTGGTTAGTCGTGCTCTAAATTGTACTTCAGTGATTAAATATGCATTAAATGTAGGATATGTAACACCAACTTTGTCCCGTAGTTCGTTTAGCGACTTTTACATCCAGACGTGAAGTACTTACTGTATTATATTTCTGCTTCAACTGTTTCATATGTTCTCGTGAGATGTGTGGTATTTGACATATGTTAGCCCACTTGAGTCTTTGTGGTTTTCGTGTTATTTTAATACTATAGTGAAATTTGATATCCCATCCAGGGGCTGCACATAAAAATTAGTGAGCTACCTTTCATTGTAATTTAAAGTAACGCTCCTCAATGTGCAAGTTTCCTTAACAATAAAACATGCTTGGATTCTAGAAGAGGGTGAGGTGAGGAGGAAAATAATGCCAGATTAATTTAAGCAGACGATGATGCAGCTCCGCAACAGTACAGTATAATACAGTCCTGACAAGGGGGGTAACACTCAGAGGATGGTGAATATCATTAAACTGAATTACATCTGACTCACAAATATTAAAATTCAGCAGCGAAAATCCTCAGTGGAAGGGGAGGGGAACATCCGTGCTGCCGAAACCACCAAATATGAAACCCCTCTCCTGAAACGTGCTCACAGTGAAGCCTACAGCTGTTTATGATTTTAAATAACTGGTATATGAATGTGTGTTCACTGATGCAAGTGAAACATCTCCACTGGCTAGCTGCTGTCCTTCAGGACGGACAAATTAGCTGCTTATTATTTCCATTAATGGAAGAATAAATTAATACTTCAAGTGGCCCGATGATGAATAACAATTAGAAAAAAGCACATCAAGTTGAAACGCAATTGCTTTCAATTAGCTGATTAACTTGTGTAGAAATTCCTGTTTCACTGTAATGAGTGTGCAAATATTGTTATTATGCAAAGTGTTGATGCATTGTGTAATTTTAATACTTTTATTTCTTGTTCTGGGTAGATTAGATATAGCATGTGGATTAAAACGAGAGCAGATTTACAGCGCAGAGGCATGGAAGCAGAAAGCCACAGCCTGTGGTGTGCTTATCACCACATCCCTTAACCACCGCTAAACCCCAGCATGACCAAAGCGTGACCACACTGAAGTTCTCTATGGAAAGAAACAGATGGGCGAACGAGCATCTGCCAAAAGAAACAAAAGTGGGCTTTTAAGAAACCAAAATATCTTTTAAAAAGACCTTGTTGAAACACGATTTAGAGAAGTAAAAAGTGTCTGTGACCTGAACAGAGTAAGTTGAAACAGACCACACAAGGTCTCAAAGATCACCAGGCAGGTCTTACAAATATCATGTAGGCTGTATTACCATTGAGGGTGGATTTAAAACATATAGGTCAGAACAATTCAAAAACGTATTCTTTTTTTTTTGTCCCTGTGTCTATAGGTGGAGTAGATAACAGCACAACTTTACATGCCTGGAGGATGTTGAGGCTTAGACAGAAGTATAACATATGTTTTAAACCTACCGTCTGATAGCTGCTATAGTGTTGAAGTATGTGCGCTCTTTTCAGTAGGTCAATATCATCCAAATGTCAATTGTCAAACTATTCTAATAAAACAGCTCCAGGCATTAGGACACAATATGAAACATTTGAACTCTCAAACTCAACGTTTTTCCGGTAAAAGCATGTTTTGTATTACAGTCTTCTTCCAAATGGAAACAGATGGCAAAAAGCATGTAAGGAACCAAATCAAATAACTGTGTCCAGTAACGCTTAAAATGTTGAAAAACATCTTATCAGAATCTGAAAGAAAAAAACATGTTTCTAATAATTCAAATGAAGAAAAAAGAACAAAGGCAAAGAAAGAACAAATAGAAGCATTTCACTGCCTGATTTGAATTGATGACTTATATTGCACCATATAACCTGGTTTAATTTTTTGGTTCTTACCATTTTGAGCAAAATATGAAGTAGTGACTTCAGTAGTTGAGTTATTAACACCAATATTTCTGACATTACACTTGATTTAATGAGGTTCTGTTCACCAAAGAAATCAGAGAGAGGTTCTTTGCTCGTGCTTGTGCTCTACATCTGTCAGTGAAGAATGCTCCTGAAGACTAACATGTCCTCCCACCATGATAACTTACACTCCACTGTATCTACCTCAGTGCCGAGGAACAGGATGGGACTTCATCCTCTACCTAATAGGGCATATCAGCTTAACTATTGTCGAGAGAGTGGCTAAACAGCTGAAATAAAATTAAATATAATATAAAATGTTAAGTAAAATATCACCCCCTGCGGGAGCCAACATGAACCTGCCTCCACCTCCCACTTACAGCTCAGTTAAACTGTGAGAACATCCAGCGGCACACTAATACATTAATATAAGACGGGTCAGGACCTGAAGAAATTACTCACTGCCAATTTGGCTCCATTTCTATCACAATATTATTCAAAACATGGTGCAAAGTGCGGCACTGTTAAACTGACACATATTGATGGCTGGTTGTGGGGTGTATGCGCTGTGAATGATTAACATCAACATGAATAATATTTGTATGGGACAGGAACACAGACTGAAGTACCAGTGGGAATTGATAGTATTTGTAAAAAAAAAACAAATAATTGTGTAAGTGTGATAAAATTGATGTACAAAAACAATAGTTCCATGTCCTGCTCTGTTAAATAACTCTCGATCAGTATATCTTAAGATACAGACAGATGTTCTTAGGCTCTGTGTCTCTCTATTTTGCATCGTAATACACTATGAAAGTGCATTACAACATCTTTTACACCCGGAACAACAGATAGTTACTTTTTTTCCTTGATGCATGATGATGGGTATCTTTACTATCATGTCAGTAGCTACACCAACTCCTGGATTGATCATTTCTTAACAAGGATCGATTAAAAGTTAGTAACACTGGAAGCATTACACTTCTACAGCAGTGCAGCGGTACAACAAATATGAAATATATATTTTTCATGAGCGAAATAAGTAGTCAACGCCATGGATAAACATTTCTACCATGAAACTACTGCGTATTGGTGACAATCTCAAAAAACAGACTTCTGGGTTGCATACATAACAAACATAAAGAACCAATCTTGTCAACTTGCAGGGTCGGAGTTTCCATTCCTCTTCTTCTTTAGAATCAGTTTTTGTCTAATCACTACAATATCACAACTTGTCATTGTGTAGTTTTATAGTGTTTAAGCCGAGTTTTAGGTGAGCTGGTGTGCTGAGCTGCAGCAAGTGGAGAAAGATGCAGGGACTTAGTTGATCTGCACATTCTAGAGGAAGCAACAGTGTAGAGTTACATCTAAGCACTTTTTAGGCAAGAAGGGATCATTTTAATGGAAAAAAAAATTCTAAATATGTAACTTAGAGGCCAGATTTAAGGGGATAAATCATGCCCAGAAAGGGACTGTAACTCATTTTAAAAAGGAACTAAATAATGGGCAAAAGCACTCATAGCTCGAAGGTCCTGGATCTCAGCCTGTGATCTTTCAGTGTGGAATTTGCATGTTCTCCCTGTGTGGGTTCTCACCGGGTACTCCAGCTTTCTCCCACAGTCCAAAGACATGCTGAGGTTAATTAGTTATTCTAAATTGTCTGTGGGTGTGAATGTGAGTGTGCTTGGCTGTTTGTCTCTCTGTGTGGCCCTGTGATAGACTAGCTACCTGTCCAGGATGTATCCTGCCTTCACCCTAAGTCGGCTGGGATAGGCTCCAGCCCCCCCGTGACCCTACAGAGGATAAAGTGGTGTATAGAAAATGGATGAACGGATGGATAATGAGCACAGCCTTTTCTATGCAGTGATGTATTTACAATGACGTCTATAATCCCAGAACTGCACATGCAGTTGCAACTAATCCCACCTGTGCAAGAATGTTTGCCAAAGTGGGTCATGGATGTAGGTACGCATAATTAATCAAAACTAAAAATGTGAAAAAGTAATCAGAGAAACTAGCTATACACACAATAACCTGACAGCTGCAATTTATTCTTTAGACAACAAAGTTTAAAGAAGTCATGTTTTATGAGTGCATATGGGAAAAATGGGGGCTAACCAGAACAAACCACCCCACCAGAAAAACCTCTGACTGACCTACTAGTGGTGGTATAGATATGAGAGACAGTACAATAAATACAACAAATGTAATATTGTTTTAAGGTGAACAAGACATTATGTATTTGCAGCAGGCAGTGAAAGCATCATAGTTTCTTCTTCCATTAAATGTATGGAAGAGGGTTATTGCTACTCATAGTCTGAAAGGCAGAGGATGAGCTTATATGAATATACGCTTGCAGTAAAAGTGGAAAGGTGCATTTGATATTTGTGAATGAAGCTATATAGAAATTGAAGTTGGTGGCCATGTGAACACTCCTGTAGTGTTTTTATACAGCCTATAAATACACAGAGGTGAATCTATAGGCCATGGAATAAACAGATTTTAACTGTTGTTGTTGTTGTTGGACCTACTGTGAAGATAGTATTTGGGAAAAACAACAAATGCAACAGCTGATGAGGAACTATAGGAATTATAACTCTTGTCTGAATGAAACAACAGTGAACATTTTTTTCCCTTTGACTATAATAACCATGAACACTACCTGAGCCTAACCAAACCAAATGGTTATTATTGTAGTCACTGCAACAAAGGTTACCTAACAAAGTAGTAATTTTACCCTCAGATCAGTATGTTTTTGTACCCCTTAAATTAATTGTAATCCTAGCCATGCTTTTCTCCTAATCTAATGAAATCCTGTTTGTGCTGGAAGCATTTTAAAACGTAATTTAAAACTGATTTTTGCTAGTTGGATTTATAGTTTTTGGACTGCAGTAACAAACGCTAGTGTCCTGCTGCTGAAGTAGCCAAATCTAATGCTGATATACTTGATTCTGGAGCGCAATAACAACAAATATGTCACTTAATTTTAAAGAACTTGTAGAAAAGAGAGGTGAAAGACTCACTTTTTTGTTTAAAATACAGCAAACTGTTCCATTTGGCAGAATTATACCATAACAAACAGAAAAATTAGGAAGAGGAAGACTTAGTTGACACCAAGAGCACCAAGCCAACCATATAATAATAAAATAAAACTATAGTTATTAATATTTCACTAGACATCTTTATGTATTCTCTCTCTTGATACACAGCAGGATTTAAGTCAGACAGACCGGGATCATTAGCTTAACATGGCAGCTGGCCTCCTCCTCTGTGCCTTTACATCCTTTTAATGTTCAGCTGTGTGGGAGCTGTCATTGAAGAGCAAAACCAAATGTTGGTGTCAGCTCCTTCAGGCCACAGTACAGACACAGCTTCAGTCTACTTCAGTTAACAGGCTTCACATCCTCTTTCTGGGGACTGATAGAAAACAGATGTTGACGTATTTTCTTTGACAGGACATTATGTATCATGTCAGGGATCTGGTTTATGATTATGGGATGTATTTGACCACAATCTTTAGGTCGTGTCAGGTACTTAGCACATTCATGTCAGTACAAGGGTTTACTACATTCCATAATGATGTACATGATACCAGCAAATCTGTTTTCTTTTATAACTCAGTTTTCTGCTGCTATAATGGCACCGTAAATCATTTCAGGCCTTTTTTGATTGGCGTGATTTTCAGCGGTGTTATCACATTCTTCATCTACCAAGGTTAATTCCAGCAAATTCTGTTTCACTACAGGGCTTTGGAGAAACAGCTTGGACTAGTTTCATGCTCTTTTCTCTGACAACCTATTTATTTTATCGTGAAACATTTTGTCTTTACACATGCTGAACTTCAATCGTTTCATGAAATAAACCAATTCTAAAAACATTTGTTAGTAACCTGGTTTTAATAAATCAAAATATGCCTATTTTGGCGCTTACTCTGTGTTTTTGGAGCACGAATGGATCAACTGAAGCTAATGTATTGGTTTGCTATAATGTTTCAGAGTTTTCTTCCAAAATCTTTTGACGTAAACTGCACTGGTGATTCTTTGTTTCATTTTATTGGTCTATAAACAAGTAGACAAGACTTGACAAGTACTGATCGAGTCTACTAACTTGTTCTCTGATGCATATCCAGTAGCACACATGGGGCATTTGATAACAGGGTTTGTAGGTAATAAAACACACACTGAGAACAACTGAGACTAATATTTTCCATCTCCCTCATTAGTTTTCCATGGGAGGGTTTTCATTCTTTCACCCTGGAATAATCACTGTTGCATGTAATGACTAATTATACTGTATCGACGCATGTGTAATTTCACCTAGAAACTCAGTATATGAAAACATTCAAAATGTTGGAAAATCTAACTGAGACATCTATTTAAAGGTGTCCGACCTATTAAATAATGTATTTAAAATGACTTTCACTTAGTGATATCGTGACCTGGGGGCTTTTCCTCGAATTACATGTTTTTCCATCTAGAAATTCTCCTGAAAGGTGCCACACATATGTTGTTCATAAATCTGGGCTCATTCTCTTTTTTTCAGTCCAGAACATTTATAGCAGCATCAGAAGCGTAGTAGCCCGAAAGGACAAAACATAATCTCGCTGGAGCCTGCTGAACTCCTTAAGATGTGGATATATATATATCCTTCATGGAGCTCCGATCACTGGAGGGACGACAATATGGCAACAGAGAACCCCCGAAGAGCATTTCATGTGCTGAAAGCTATTTGAATTGGGACACAGAACTGAAGTCCAACTGAGAGGATTATTCCAAGGTGCAGAGTACATTTTAAATGTGATGTGAAAAACAGACTTGAAAACAAAGGAAACAAGAGAGACTTCAGGCCTCAAAGCCAAGTTGAATAATCCGACTGACACGATCTCTTCACTAGAACTGAGCGGTAACCCTGCTGTGTTTGACTCTAACTTGGACTTATGATATAAATCAATTACTAGTTTTGCAGTCTGTGGAAATTATATCTAATTCCCTTTGACATCTGCTTTTCTTGGTTCCTTAAAATAGACTGCATAACTGGAATAAGCACAAATGCTTAAATCAAATACTACTTAAAAAAAATGTTCCACTGCAGTTCACTGAAATGAAATGACGAGGACATTTACAGGAGACAAACATTTCTGTTTGGATCAGCCAAGTGCATGTGTCATGACTGGGATGTCTCACAGGGGCACTGGGGAAATGTTTAGAGCGTAAACCAGAGTTTCCCCAGAATTCCAGACTGGAAGAGAAGGAAACCGAAGATAAAGTAGGGGGGGAGAACACAACAAAACGCTTAGTACCACAAGAATTATTTGGAAAAATAACAAAGCAACAATTACACATGCCACACATCAATTATGTGTAACTGTTACAGCTGTAGAGTGGAAAGACTCACTCCGCCTGGGCTCTGCTTCTTCTCCAGAAAAGCATTTCCTTCACAGGGTAGGTAAGACCGACATAGTATACACAATAAATCAAGCCAATGTAATCACTGTTTCATGTACCCTCTTGTCACCTAAGTAAAGTTATAAACAAAGAATATTAATGTCTCAAGAGCCTATGATGGCTAACACACCCACTCTGGCTTACATCTTGGATTGTCAGAAACATTAGGTGATACTTCATCTCTCAGCAATGGAGAAAAACTTCTATGAGTAAACTGTATGAAATGTAAGATTAAAAACAATAAAAGAATCCATCTTTGTGGCTTGTGACTCAGGCTAAAATAGCATGTGAAAGCTTAAAGATTTGCTGTCTGCTAACAGATGCATCAGGTATATTTCCCCCAGGGGGTCTGTCTCACAAAGCAGGATTAACAAGTTAGCTGGATAACTGCTAAGTAAAACCTGGGAGGCTCTAAAATCTGCAGCATGGACTCAAATAAAAAGCTCTTATGGGTTATAGTGAGTGCAGTCGTCCAGCTAATTCAGTAATCCTGCTTTTGACACAAGCAACAGAAGATGATGGGTTCATGTTTTCAGCAGCAGCAGCAAATGAGGTTTGTGGACCAAATACTCTTTAAGCTAAAGTAGCACAGTCAACACAGCCATCAATGGCCGCCAGCAAAGAAAATATGGCCACCGACAGGAACAAAAACAAAAAACTAGTGCAGTACTGATAATAAACTGATGTCTCTGCAAAGATGTTGCCAAAATGGGACAAACAGTGCACAAGTTATCATTTTAATCAAACCCTTTTCTGGCTTTTAGCAGAAAGCCTTTATGTTGCAATCACAGTAATTTGTGATTTAAGTGCAACTTCTGGAACAAAAACCCACCACAGCTTTGCACATCTTACTATGAGCCAAGAAAATTAAACCCTATGGCCTGTAAAACTACAAATAAAAGCCTTAAAGTGCTGAATCCTGCTACATCAGACCTTTAAAAACAGTAGAATCCAAACACAACAAGCTCCATGTAAGACAACACAGAGAGAAAGTGAGAGGATGCCTGCAGACAGATATGGGTAGAGTCAGCTGAGGCCCTGGTACTTGTCTTGTACAGTGACATTCACTCTCTCCGTCTCTGGTATCTGCTCCGGTGCTGTTTCACAATAAGATAAATGCTCCGAGGATGAGTGTTGACTTGTACACACAGCGGCGTGCCATGACCAAAACGGGCTTGTTTTGCTTTCTGGTGAAAACTGCATTGTAAAATTTACCAAAACTACTTTCAAAAACTTAACCCATGGTGATGATAAGAATTTAATCATCTTTACTAAAAGCTAATATGACTCCTCTGTTCACCACATGAAAGAACTGCTCCTGCCACGTGCGCTGTAATCTTTAGTGGTATGCAGACTGATGCCCATCTAACAAAAACTTTTATATAAATACTTCTTAAGACGGCGAATAAAAACAGTACCTAAATGCTCTAAGGTGTGCAGACGCACTGATGCTCTACAGAGTGCCTAATGAATGCCATAAACCTATATTTTCCTTTTGGCAACTGAATCTCGCCAACTTTAAGCATGCTTGGCTCCCTTTGAACAAGATCTCAGCCGTGCCAAGGCATAATAGCACTGGTATGTGACTGCATTTACGGAAAAAAATGCTAAATCCACATTCATCCTACAAGATTCCAGGCATTATTTGAAACTTCTGGTGCTACGATAAAACTTTCAGGACTGATGGGTGCTCATCCGCTCACACTGTGCAGGTGAACTGAGATGCACCCAGGAAACATTATCTTGGCTCACAGCTGAAACAGTTCTTCTTCTTTAAATAAACATTGTGGGAAGCAACTGCGGCTGCAGCCAATAACCATAAACCAACATCATTATGTTAAGAGTGTGTTTGAGATGTGAAGATCAAACGGGATGTCACTGTGTGCTTGAACCGCGGCCAGTCGTTTGTCAAGTGATGCAAAAATGAAACGTTTCAAAGTCCACTTTTGGAAGACTTCTCAGAGGAGATGTCCAACAATCTGTCATTTCTTTTAGTCCTTGATGTTTTTCCCCTAAAAGCACAAACATAAATAGATTTGCTATAAAGCAAGATCATTGACAAAATGTTTGGAATTAGTTCCCTAAATAAGTGGTATTTGAGCATTTATCAGCTGCCCAAGACAAAACGGAATAATTCCCAAGAAAGGAACGCTGTGAGGAGGAGTGAGGGTGTCGGAGTGGCACGTCTGCAAGTCTTGTTTTAATTAGATGATTCAACTTTCTGGAAGACTTACTTTCAGTCATGACTTACGTTCAGGCATTTGTTAAACTTTGTTGCTACACACTGTTCTCCACACACTTCTCATTTGTACTTTTGAGCGTTTTCGGAATAAGACTGGCTCTTTAAAGTCAGTAGACTTTTCATTATGCCCGGGAGGCAGCCCCATGCAATGAAGACAGATTAGGTTCTAACAACTTAATCCGTAGCCTCTGACAGGAGTTTTGCTGCGAGGCAACGCTGTGTCCACTGCGTCTGCAAACTGTCATAATTAAAGCCAGTGTCAGAGCATAACAGGTCAATCTGGAGGCTTCAAGGATATTTAGATTGTTATGATCCCTTTCGTTCACAAGGAATGATAAAGAGGAAAATCCACTATGGCCTGTCTGTCTCTAGAAACCCTTACAGTTCACTACATTATTTTATAATAACTCAGAAAGGTTTGGATGCTGCTCAGTGTCTGTGGCAAAGAAAGCAGCAATTTGACAACTCACATTAACAAAATAATAACTAAATCACACGCATGGTATGAACAGGAATACAAGGGGATGTTTAATAGCTCAATGATTTTGGTTTTAAAGTTATTATTAGCCCCAGGCAATAAGATTTTATGTGCTTAATGAGGCTGAACTGTGCTCAGTGTCAAATCTAAAATTACTCTTCTGTTTCATTATCATTTCTATTTTAACAGAATGATTACTATAAATAATTCACAAGTCCAGTTTTGCATCATTTGGCTCACTGGACTTCCAAAGTCCCTCTGCCCTCACTGTGCCCCAATCTGAGCAGCATCTCTGCGCATGAATCATCTTTTGCTGTACCTGTAACACGTTGTAACCTCTCCGGTGGACTTCACGCAGGGGTACTTGGTGGTGGAAATGTTATTTTCAGAACACCTCTCTCTGTGAAAGAAGCAAAGTGAGCGTTTGTTTTATATATACATGTTACATCTAATGCGAGGAGTCCTCCTGTCATCTGGTGTGAACGTGTCCTAGAGTTACCCGTCACTGGCATCCTCCTCTTGGTAGGACCACAGCAGAGCTCCAGAGAAGCACATGCAGGTGACGGCGAGCAGCAGAGGAGTCCTGTTGTGGTTCAGCAGCATCTCCTCGGTCCGGCCACCTGGCTCCGGTCGATAGTCCACACTTTAATGATTATCCGCGCGCCGCTGCAACTTCGGTGCGTAAAAGTGGCGGAGCGCACGGACGCACAGACCCTCCCACTCCCACGCAGTTTATGAGTAACTCTGAAACGTTAATTCTTGTGGTGTCACTGCACAAACTATCTAAACTTCCCCTCCTCTGTACTTTGGAGGCAAGTTTAGGCAAGAAAAACCCCGAGTGAGCGGGAATAAACTATTTAATCATTAGGAATGGAAGTTTGTTGAGATAAGAAGTTTTACAACGCACGCATCTGGGCTTTGGTTTGGGGTCTTTCCTCGGTGAGACGTTGAACATTAACTGGAAGTGACTTAAACATTACACGCTGCTCATTCATACCACACGCGCACGCGCAAATGCACGAACGCGCGCTCGTAGTAAAACGCGCTGTTTGCGTCATGATCTTTGCTGCCACCGCGCGGCCGTCAATAAAGTAACACCTACCTGATGTTAATAGTAAGCAGAAGTGAGTACACCCCTGTGATACATCAACTCAGTGTCAAATGACTCAAAATGGTATCACCTTACAGTAATCACGTTACTTCTAAGTTTGATGTTATACAATTGTTCTTATGTAAAATTAAACACTTTGGATTTACAGCAATAAAAATACAGGCTCCATGGTAGGAACACACTGTGACAAAATCAGAACAACTTTCATTACTAAAATTCAAATGTTTAAAAAAAAAAAACTTTTTGTAAGTCCACCATATTTGTGATGACAGACTCGATCCTGTTGCTCTATCTTTCTCTTTAAAATATCCCAAAGGTGTTTTATTGGATGCTATTGTAGTGACATACAATACTACATGTCCAGGTCATAGGTCATTTTCACTGTTTTCTTCTTTAGATGCTCTTGTGTAATTTTGGCAGTATGCTTTAAATCATTATCATGCTGAGATCCTCTTCTTCCAAGCTTCTGCATACTGGGAGTCCAGTGTTTTGGTATATCCGCAGGGATTCATGGTGCCATCTGTAAATGTCATATTTCGTTTTGATCGCATGCAGTCCCATCTCATTAAACTCCCACCATGCTTCACTGTTGGGACTATGCATTCACTGTGGTAGCCCTCAGCAGGTTCATTCCAAACATGCTGGGGCCGAGCATATTTATCTTTGTCTCATCTGACCAAAGAATGAGCTTATGATAGTCATCAGGCTTCTTTTAATGTTCTTAAGCAAATTTAATCTAGCAGTTTTGTGCTACAGAGAAAAGATTCCTTCATACTGGCTGAGCCATTATAGAAACTCTCATTTCTATGGATAACCAACTGTGCAGTCTGAAGCACCTAAATGTCTGTTTTTCAGTTTCAGTGTGCAAGTACTGCACTGTCTGTGGTGTTATTTAAGGAGGGCAGTCACCATGGCTCTGATTAGTGGTACTATGGCTTGTTTATACCTCCTGAAACTGTGTTTCAACTAATTTTCAGTTCATCACTTATCTTCCTGTGCACCCTGAGTTCTTGCCACAGTCCAAGATTCAAGATTCAAGATTCAAGATTCTTTATTGTCATGCACTTGTAACAATTTACACCATCACCAGTGATGAAATTCTTGTATCTTAGTGCCAGCTCAACTTCATGGTGCATTATTTAAATATATAAAAAGTAAAGTAAAATTAAAAAATAAATAAATGAAAAATAAAAATAGAATGAGGTATTTACAATATTAGAATAAAATAGAATACAAATGAAAGTAATGCAAGTCCAGTGCCATGCATGGTAGCTGGTGATTCTAAATTGGCTCCGAGTGTGAACATACATGGCTATCGGTGTCTTATTGTTGGCCCTGTAAAAGGGGGAACTTTTGCACAGTCAGCTTTGGGCTCCAGCAACTCTCTACAGGATGAATCGGTAAATAAATTAGCTGAAGTATGCAAACCTTACAACATATTCAAAACTAATCTTGTTTGCATCTGTTTTTAGCTTGTGAAGTCAGATGAGGTTAACAAACCTGACAGAGGACTTTTTCAGTTTGGCAAAATGTCTACAAGGTGGACTATTTAGTCAAATGAGTTAGCTGCCTTCGCTTTGATCTTAACTCAAACTACTGTCTCAAACACAATTTCCTGCAACTCATTACGCTAGACTTGCACAAACTAGGGACCAACTTTTTAACTAAGAATCTCTCAATTGTATGATAGTGGGATGCAAATTACTCTCTTAATTTACTGTGTCAGAACACTGGGGATTCGTATCAGCTAAGTCATCACAAACAAAGCTGAGTAGCATGTTGAAAGAGAATAGAGGAGTTTGTGAATTAACTGAGCACCCAGAAAAAAATATCAGCCTAAACCCTGCAGGATAAACATGATCTATTTATAGCTTGGATCCTAGTGGCACAATATGTGTTTCATTATATCACGTCCAAACACAGCTGATAATGGAGCCAACTTGTGAATTAAAACACTGCTCATTAACAACTGCGTCTTACTGCTGCCTGGTAGAAAAGCCTCACTCATTCCGACAGATCATTTAAAATGGTTATGAATAAATAACAGTTCTTTACCATTAAGCATGCACACCCTAATGATCAGCAGGAGCCAAGTTGCAGCTTTTATTCTCTGCTATCCCAAACTGACCTCACTAGCTCGCTCATTCTTTGGGTTAAGTGATCTAAGAGGGTGGATGAATGAGAAACCCTACACTAATATGCGGCTGACTTTGGTTCTGATTGACCTTGACCTGGGTGTGACCTCCATCGGCAAGCCTGATCCGAGCACGAACGCTGCTCTCTAGCACCTGCAGAAGTCAAGAGTTCTTCAGTTTCTCAGGAATGCAGTGTGGCATTACATGGAGTTGGATAGCAGAGCCACTGAGGAGTCTGTAAAGGATATCCCAGTGAAACACGAGGACCGTGGTGTCACTTACAGCCACTATGGCAGCTTCTCTATCTGTGAGGTCACTCAGGTATGATTTAACTTTATTCAGGACATTAGTGACATACCATTAATCAGAATGTCCATTCAGAGGAAACCTAATAAAACATTTCCTATTACTATAAAGTTTTTGTATTGAAGGCTGGGTATTTCACCTCTTCCACTGTCATTTAGCAGAAAATGACACCTTCAGCCTGCCTCAAAAGGCCTGCTCAGGCGTGACCATTTCAGTTCGAGGGAAAGCTGTGTTTCACTGGTCGGCTGGCTTCATTACAACAGAGCCTCCACGCTCCAGCAACAGTCTGAGGGGGTGCAGTTCAGCTCCCGGCCACTTGATGGCCCTTTCAACCAAGAGATCTCACCCCCGCCCCCCCTTTCGCCACTATCGTCATCATTGCCCACAAAATGGATGACAGCTTTTAGAAATACCAGGGTGCGTCACGACTCTGAGGTGCACATGCTGTGCCATTTATGTTCCACCTGTTTTGATGCATCAGCAGCCCGCGAGGCAGAGAGATCATGCCTGCAAACAGCACAAGCAGCCAATTAATATTGCAGTCTGATACTGTATCAAAGCTACAGGCCTAATAAGCTCCCTCACAACATCCTCTGCCTTACAGATATGACAGAAATATCTGTGACTTATTAGTCATGTCTTCAATTTCCTGAAAACAACAGGAAACAACAAAGAAAGCATTTTTACCCTTTACTCTGTTTTCACCCATAACTACTTAGTTTAGCAGTAAAAAGTTCTCTGTTGTTTCTTTTAAATGCATATTTTTTGCCATGTGGCTTCAGTTGCTGGAAAGTAGTTACAGCCTGTTTATTATTACTGTTAATATCCTTGCTTCAGTGATTGTAATGTCTGTTTTCATGTGTGTCAATCTGGCTGTTAAACTCAGAAATGAATGACAGGTTGGATTAAGTCATTGAATGTTTAAACCATCTATTAACTGTTGTCACTGTTTATTTCATTCTGTTGATCTTAGCTGGGCGTTTCCAGACCTATAAAGAGCTTTTTTTTTTCTTACACAAAGGTACCACATCAAGCAAAATTGTTATCTATCTTTATTGCATGAACAGGAAGCACATGTGATGACAGTGAGAGTGTTGCAGGGAACAAGCTCCCCACTGTCAAAACTCCTCTCTCTCTGTCTTTCTCTCTCTTCTCAGTGCAGCACTGCAGTGCCTCTCTGCACATGCCCAGACAGACTGGGAGAGAGCCACAGCAAGTTTGAGCTCACTAGAAATATTAACAGCCTGCATCACAGACACATTCATGTACTCCTGCGAGCTGTGTTCTTTGCAGGAACAAAAGTCGTACTTCAGGCGAATGAAAATGAATTCTTTCATGTTTCCTAAAGGCTAACATGCTTCTGACGTGGACACGTGCTCTGTTCCAAGCATCAAACCTGTGACTCTCTCTTTTCTTTTGTCTCAAGGTCACTCCGCCTCCCACAAGCTTTTTTACGCAAACTGCTCTGTAGAGAATGAACACATCATAGATGAAGTTATAATATACAGCGTCATGCCTGCCACCTCTGTTTAGTCAATAATAACAGTTTTAAATTACAGTGATCATTTTTTATTACCATCATTACTGCAGTGCTTCAGGTTAATGGTGTATTTAACTCTCTCTATAGTTCCAAACTGTGGAAGTTAATTATCTTTTTGCCAGTTTAGGTCTCAGAATGGTTCCTTTTTATGTATATTTTATAAAAACAACAAGGCCACTGTGCTTGCTATGACAATAATGTTTCAGATCCCATTTGAATTATAAATGTGCTTTGAGAATATATTTAGCTGGTAGTCCAATTTTCAAACAGTCTGGTAGCTTTGTAACTCTAATGGCCATCCATTTGGGGAAATCTTGATGGCTGCATGTTGCTCTTGCTATTCTATTCAACCACTTTCCCTTGGCAATAGACCATTATTTATTTTCTTTTTTTTACAGTAGCTGGAACAAAAATAGTCCAGCGGTGCAATCAAAGAGCATACCAACTCTGATTCATACCTCACCCAAAGACAAAATAATAACTGATGAAAAGTTAAAAATAAAGGGGACACATTGTTGTTGTTGAAAATTGAGGTAAAAGAAAGAAAGAAAACAACACAGAAAATATATATTTTGGGATATTTTCTGATGCTTTTGATTCATCAAACAGAATGGAGGGTAGGCCTAGTGGAGGATGCTCTTCTTATAAAGCCTTATTTGTGCAGCACCTATTTGAAAAGTTGCTTTAACATGCAACTGCATTGAATGTTTCTTGTAAGAGTTTCCTACTTTGCGCAATAGTCATTAAGGCATTTCTTCCTACTGAGATTCTAGTGTAGGGAATTTGGGAAAAATCCACAGTTCCTCTTTTGTGCAAATGTAGATTCTGGAATTCAGCCAGAGCTACTAGGTGACTTTAGCAGTCTAGCCAGGAGGAACAGGAACAGCAACTAAAGCTTTTTTTAAAATGTACACCAATCAGCCACAACATAAAAACCACTGACAAGTAAAGTGAATAATATTGATCATCTCATTACAATGCAATGTTCTGCTGGGAAACCTTGGGTCCTGGCATTCTTGTGGACATTACTTTGTCACGTACCAACCTAAAGTTTGTCGCAAAATAAGCACAACGGCAGCTTCCCCCTGGAGGACAATGCACCTCACTACACCACAAAAACTGCTCAGGAACATCTCAAGGAACACAGCCAAGTCATCTACCTGGCTTCCAAACTCCCCAGATGGCAATTCAGTCGAGTATACGTGGGAAGCCCAAGCCATGGAGGCCCCATCCTACAGTCACCAAGACCTAAAGGATCCGTTGCCAACGTCAGACACCACAGGACACCCACATAGTCCATGTCCTACTGGGTCAGAGCTGCTTTGTCAGTGTGAGGGAGACCTACACAATATTTGGCAGGTGTTTTAATCTTGTGACTACATATGTGCATGTTAATGTTGTTTTAATCCTGTCTTGAGTCCCATAACTGGACACGTGATCCCGAAAAGTCCAGAAAAATTACAGCTTCTTTTTGTCATAAATATTTTCTAGCTGTTTAAGTTCAGTATTTGTTTCTTGCTGTAGGTTTTCCAGTAAGGTGTGGATGATATACAATTACTCAATCCACAAGACAAAGCAGTGCCAGTGGAATACAACCTTCACTGTTGAGCAATCCACCGTTGTGGCAGCAGGTTAATACAGAGTTTTCTTCCTGTCATCTCAGCGAGAGCTATTTCCACCTCCACATGTCACTCTCCCTTCCTCTCTGTCTTCACTTGCACCAGGTGTTTACTGGTGAGTCACACAAGGTGTAAAGTAATGTGTTGTGCAAGGCAGTCTGGCTTTTCAGCTGCTGTAAAACAAGAAGCAATCTATGGGGCTGAAAAATGAAGCCAGGTGTCAAAAACTGCAGCTCCTTGACTGGCCAAGTGAGGCTGCCTCCAAAATCAAGTCAACCTTTGTAGCCTTCCCTGGTAAAAAGCCCAACTTTACATCACAAAAACAGTTTTGGTCTAGATATTATTTCCCAATTCATGACAACAGTATAAGCAACGGATTTTTATATATAATGCCAATGAACCGCAACCCCCTTTTTTCGACAAGAACTTACAAAAAAAGACTCTTTAATGTCAAAGTGAAAAAAATATTTCTGCAAACTCAGAGCCGGTTATAGCCAGGAGTACTGATTCGCCAGTGACTGGACCTTCCAGATACAGGCGTCTTTATACTACAGTCACTTGAGACACATTCACTGCACTCAGATGATCTCTATTTTACTAGTCGTTCTAGCACCACCAGGATGCACCTGTGTTGAATTATTAAAAAAGGTGAATACTTGTTTCACATTTTATGTTTTTAATTAATTGACATTACTTTATAGAAATCTGTGTCCACTTTGACATGAAAGAGTCTTTTTTGTAAATTCTTGCCACAAAAGCCAAGTTATTTTGACTATGATTTAATGCTGAAAAGCAGACTTCTAAGGGGGTGAATGCTTTAACTCACCAGTTTAAATTGTATTAAGGCCAAAAGTTATGCATAATTCAGGGTTTGGCTGCTTTGAGTAACAGGTGGATAGTATTACAGGAGAGAGACATTTGCATGGCCCACCTCAGCTCCACCCTTTCTCCACCTTTTTGCTAATTTTTGAATTAGCCAGAAGTTAGGACGAGTCATTCACTACCAAGATGGCAACAGTCACAGCCAAAACACTGAGCTTCAAAACCACTCTTCAGGAAACCTATGGGTGACACCAAGGAGGATTCATCCACCTTTATACACAGTCTATGCTGTAAACCTGCTCATCCGCAACAAAGCAATCCTGAAAAGGAACATGGATCTAAGGTGGCCTACCTTCAACAACACCTCCAAAACATGTACTCTTCCATAGTAAAACAAAATAGCATGGTATATATTTGTTAAAGATTTACGTCTTATTCAATCAAAATCTGGACTAAGCCGATTTGAAGCACTTCCCCACCGTCGATTACTACACAAAAAAACAACAACAGCACCAATTACAGAGAGATTGGAATTTACTTGGACTACAGAACATGTCTCTGCACATGTCCCTTCTGTGGAGCTGCAATCAATATATATAACCTTAGTGCAGTGTCCTTGAAATGGCCACATTTCACTGCCCCTCCCTTCCATTATGCCTCTCTCCCTCCTCTGGTTCTCCTGCCTCATTTTTACCACACATGCACACACATGTACAGTCCATTACATCCCTCCTTGAAATAAACCTTCATCTCTATCCTATCCTGGCCCAAATACTCTTTGATAAGGGAATATACAGTTTGCATGTTGGTCTGTAGGACCAAGTAGTCTGTATGTGCATGAGAAATGAAAAAACAAGAAGAGAAAAAATAGTTTTAAAATAATTGGGCATTGCTGATTTGCTTTACCTTCAGTAATATGACTGACAGCACTGTTGGCAGTGCCCATATCAGATGGATGGTTTAATCTCTTCAGACATGAAGAGTGTGCTGTACATTTCTCGATCTGGACTCACTGAAATGTAGAGCCAGCGAGCAGATGGTTGGACTGTGGCAACCCATGCGAGTTAAGTGGGAATCTCCAGCAGGGCCGTTATACTAATGTGACATTTAAAATAATCCATTAGAATTTTACCAAAGTACAAGCATTATGAAAACAGCTATTATGTGGTATTTTAAAGCAAAGTTTCTTGCTGTGTTCAGTCACGCAGTTTTTACTTGACAAGCTGACATTTAAAGAGCCCATAATAGTTTCTCTCAGTTTGTTATAGCTTTTTTGTGCATGTAAAAGGTCTGCAAACCTATGAAGTCCAAAGTACACTGGAAAAGCAGAACACAATGCTCCTTATGCCTGCCTTAAACACCTTGTTTGAAGTCCCAACTTTTCCTCCATTACTTGTTTACGTCACCACATAAGACATCTGCATGATGCCTTCATAGTGACTAGTTTGGCCCTTAAGCAAAGAAGGAGATGCTTTCATGCAGTGTGCCATTATTTCCTTACTAGAGCTACTTCTGCATGGGGTGTGTCAGTATACTCAGGATTGTTGACTCCATAGACTGTATATAAAAGATGGACATAGCGACCGTGATCCCATCCATTGGTTTGTGGACTAACGTTTTTAGCCTCAAGTTTGGAATTTGATTGCTTCTATCATGGTTTTTTGAAAATGATGGGTTCTTTTTTTTAACATTAAGCATGTAAACATATACTAGTAGACCCAAAAAATAAAATTAGAAACATGTAAATGTGCATAATATGGGCTCTTTAAATAAACACTTGGACAAACTATTATTCTTGTTCTATTGCCACCTGAGTTAAACGGCACAGGATACATGAATCAAGAGTGGAAATATCCCAGAAAGGGGAGAAACGGTGGAGCCTATAATTAATTAAAAGCTAATCTATTAATTATTAGTATTTTATTTTGAAAAAAGTTAAAATTTTGCTATTGTAAGAATGCAAGAACTATAAATATCATAATATATAAGCAAGTGTAGCTTTGTGACATTCGTTCATGCAACAACATATTTAAAAACGCTCCTGGGTGCTGTGATGATCAGGACTAGCACAGGTCTGCTAATATAGCTCATCATCATTTAAATCAGTTCTGAAGCATTAGGCATCAGTCGTGGGTCTCTGTGAATTTATGGCCCAGTGGTGGCAACATGCACCAGCAGACCAAACCACATTGTTCAGTGGTGAAGCTATTATCATGCCCATGTGTTTCCTTGTCATTGTCTTGGGATATATTCATTTGCAACTATGAAAAGTGTCACTGATTTTGCAGCTGTAATAGACTACTTTGGACTATTTAGGTTTGACCTGCATGTATAGTTCAGTATACAAACAATGACTATTATTGGCAGGCTGTAAACACAAGGTAAAGATTATGTCTCCAGATGGGTTATTTTAATGTCTGTCTTTTACTAGACATAAATGCTTTTACTGTTGGGAATCATTGCATCTCCTGCTTGCTGTATACTAACATTGGGGTTGTTCCTCTTTTTAGATTGTCTGTATGCATGAAAATTATCTTTGAAACCGTTGCATTGTGTGCTGTATGTGTTCACCATACTTCAAGATATGTTTTTTTTGTTATCTACTTTATCTACAATGCAATACACTTGAGTTGAAGCAGAGGCGAAGAGTGGGCTGCACAGTCTTGCATGCTCATTTATCCCCACCTCAGATTTTTTTTTTCCATTTCCAGACTTGTAGTCTTCAGCCCCAATACCTTAAAATAGATTCTGATGTGCAAAATCAGTGCAGCTCCCCTTTTAAATTGACTGAATGAACAATCAATATATAGGAATGAAAGCAATTCTGCACCAATGATCTAAGATGGCTTGTGGTAAACAAAAAATGGAAGTACTAGCAGTAGTCCTATAAGTGTGTAAGGTGTAAAAGCATCATGAGCATCATGATTCAGAACAAAGGGTAACATTATGGTTTAATGAAAAATAACTTGGAGCAGGCACTGTTTTGGATTTAGCAAAAAGATGGCAGTCAGAAGCAATAATACCACTAACCTAAGCTCATAGAGGCATACAACTACCAAAAAAGACAATGACATGGGAATCACAGTTATTTTTTATGAGAATCAATTATCAACTTCACATTCATGAATTATTAGGACTCACTTTCACTTTGTTCTTTCTGACCTGTCTTGTTGTTCCCTAATGTTGGGGTGCTGTGATGTATCTTCGTTGGCCCACTATACTTTGGACACAGGCTAATGGTTGTATGGATGCTGGCCAACTCCTTTAGTTGTCACAGGTCTGACAAAATATAAGAGCAACTTCACATTCTCCTCATTTTTTTTTAATTGCCTGGCTCTCTCTGCATTCACTGCTACACAGTATATGTCTCTTAGTTTTCCTTTCAGACTTTTTTCTGAGAGGCTTTGCAGAAAAACATGTCCTTCAATAATCTGTATACATAAAAATGTTTCTCCCCGGCGCTCTCTTCTTTTGTCATCGAATATTAGTGAGAGAAATGCTTATAAAAGCAGAAGACCTTAATGGACCGCTGGTGCAGAAAAACCCGTAGCTTGGAGAAATCTCTGCAGTTACAGTGCAGTGACTGGCAGCTTTCATCAATAACACTCACAAACCTTTGATTATATAATTACAGCAAAAAACCTTTTGACAGGTTTGCACTTTACAGCATCGACTGGATTGCATCTTTCTTCATCAGGCAATTTTCTACATGCTCACCCCTTGTTTTGTTTTCTCATTTGGCCTAATGAAACACTGTTTAGCCCTTCATCTCATGCTGATCACTGCCAGTCCGTCCAAGAGGTCCTGAGAGGTCATTCACTGACTGTATCAGCTAATTGTTTTTCTTGTGAGCCGGCCAAGTCGTCAATCATAGACCAAAGCCAGCCAAATCCCTCATAATTTTCTTGTTTTGATTTATTTATCCTTGAGAAATATCACTGATAGGTTAGTCATGAATTTTAAATGTCAGTACAGTGGCAACAGTTGTTAGAGAAGTTAACAGAAAGTCATGCTGACTGTGTGGGTGGTGGATTAGGACTGCTGTGGGTCCAGCTGTGTCACAGGAAAGCTCACAATCAGGACAAATTCTGCTTGGCTTCGTATAGGGAGCATCCTCAAGTGCACAGCTCCTGTTTTATGTAAAATTCAACTATAGGCATATGTAAGTGAGTCCAATTTTAAAGGGTGCAACACAATTCCTCTACTTGCTCTCCTGTCACTCCAACACAAACCCCACCCTGTGACCTGCTGATAAGGTTTCTCTGAAGTCTTCTCCGTCCTTTGGGAAAGAAAATGTCCAACCTTGAGGACACCTAAGCTGCAACTAATCTCCGGCATCTACGTACAGCACCAACGTAGTGATATTTTAGTAGACACTTAAAGCGATCTGACCTTGATAAGCTATGACATCAATGCAGGTTTAGGTGAGAAATGATATAAAAACACAGAATTGCTTCCCCTCACACTGATTCCTTTCACCTCCTTCTCCATTTGAGGTGTTTATTTGTTGAGGATTCTGTTTGAATATCATTATGAAACACAAGACTGTATCACACAATTACAGAATTCAATCCCTTTGTGTACAAAAGGAAACTACGCTAGTAACAAAAACGACAAATTAAAGAATAAACAATCAAGTAATAAATAAAAAAACAGTTGTCATGGTGAGGTGTAGAGGAAGAATTCAGTAATCTCACAGCTTGAGGAAACAAACTGCTTTGAAGTCTGGTGGTACAGCAGTGCATACTTCAGTGAACAAGCAGTGGTTGGGGTGGATGGTAAATGGTAAATGGTCTGCACTTATATAGCGCCTTTTTGTACCTTAGCGGTACCCAAGGCGCTTTACAATGTGTTTCGCATTCACCCATTCACACACACATTCACACACCAATGGTGACAGAATCCTTTGGGTTTTCACAGCCACCTTGTCTCACTGATATCAGTGATGTTCTGAGCAGTTATCAATCCACATTTCTACTCTCAGTGGGCTCATATGTTATTGAAATATAAAGTAATGCACATCTGTGGAAACAGCACAACCATGACTAGAAGTAGAGAGAACTCAAAAATGTGTTTCACTACTAACATTTTAAATTGGTTTCCTTACTTGTTGTCTCCTCTGTAAATGTTAACATTAACTTGGCTTACGTTTGCTTAAGAAGTACAGTTGTTTCCAAGCTTTCTTTACCAGGGTGGAGATGTGTGGTGATCATGACAGGTTCTCAGAAACCTAAAACTTCACCTGCTCCACCACAGCTCCACTGATATAGACAGATGTAATTAATAGGCCGTTTTCTGTGCACCACACTTCAAGATTATGGATTTAAATTCTCATCATTGTTTGTAATCTGGCCGATGATGATGGTGTGATCTGCAAACTTCACATTGTGTCAGTGTCTGAGAATGCAGTCATGGGTGTACAGCGTGAACAGGAGGGGGCTGTGCACACAACCCTGGGGCTTAAAAGTACCGTAGTTAATAAGGCAGAGAATAAATGCATTTCATTATCTTACTTGGTCATTTAATGATCAAAAGAGTATTCTCATGAAAGGTCCTGGTCCTGATTCGTGCATGCAATTAATTGGTATCTTGAAATTTCTGCTTTGGCACTGATTTAAGTATAATATTAAGATCCAAAATTTCTGTAAATTCAAATTCTGCTAAACAAGCCTGTTGCTTTGCAGTGTCGTTGATTCTTCCACAAGAAACAGGTAAAATTACCTTGAGGAGAAAAGATTTGTGCTCTTAAAAGCAATTTTCCTGATGAACTAATAGAAGAACAAAGCGCCAGAGCATCAAAGGTTACTCACTGCATTTACTGTTCAATGTCAAAGAAGTCCCCTGGCTCAGAGCTTTACAAGTTTGACTCAATTTGTGTAAAAATGTTTTACAGAAAACTCTGCAACTTGCTCTTCTCTGTTTGGAATGATCACCAAAGTCATTAGGATGCATCATCTGGGAAACATGAAATTCTGTAGAAAGTGTTCAATTAATCAAATAGATGTTGAGCTAGTTTATTGGATACGTTTCTAAAAAAGATGACCTTCTGATAGTGATACAGGAAAAGTCAGGGGATTTGCCAGGTTTCATCCTCAGGGCCAAGGTGTTCAAAAAGCTTCATCTGGATCAGAATAATCTGGATTTGGAAATCCAGGATCAGGTATTCTATCTTCCTTTTGTGTTGGTTTTTCAGAGCAGCATGTCAAATAGTAAACCAAATAAAGAACTTTCAGAGCTCTTTGTCATTTGTGGAAAGATCAGTTGTTTTGTTGCACAGTGATAAATGGTAGTTAAATAAATGTATTATTTTTGTTTGATATCAACCAGTGTTAAGACTGGACACGGACTGGATTACATAATCTATAATGTAATTTCAGAACTAGAATTTTTCTTTTCTTTTGAACAATCCATTTTCAAGATTTGATCAAGTCCAGTAGTTAAAATCTGATCAGTTTATTTCTGAACCACAGGACTCTGGGCATCATGAATATCTGTGCAAAATACTGAAATGCTATTAAGATAATAGTTGTTATTATACTTTAACCTCGATGAAAGAGGTACACTGATTAACTAATGCTGCCAGTTCCAAAGGTATGCCGCTAGGATGGCTAAAGAGATAAACATTATTTTCTAACCTTCTGGTTTAGAGGATGCACTCACTCAGTGCTCAAAGGGCTGATCTTCACTATAGGAAACTGACATTAAAATAAATGAAAATAGAACGACTTAATTAAACTTCATAAGCAAAGAAACATCACATAAAATTAAGATGCATAAAAAAAGTCATCCAAAGCAAATGAACACGCACGATTTATGTAACAGACTCATTTTAAATGTGCTTATTGTCGGGGCTCACCTCTGGTCAATGAATAGATTGTTCTAACAGCTGGAGCACAGTGACTTCAAGCGGTCTTAACAGACTTCATGCAAAAACAGCTGGATGTGAAGTGACCTCTACTGTATGTTGCCAGTGTAATAAAAATACTGTCAGTCCCTTTGATTCTGCAGCAGACTGACATCTCATGCAACACTTCACCTCAGACCACCAAAGTAATCATTACCTTAATCATTACAAAGACACACAGCAGTAATTAACTGGCTGCATACGTGATGCTCATGAACAACATTCTGAAACCCTTTTCACACATAGTTCTCCCTGACTACTTGTATTGTGCAACACTGCATGCTGTTAAAGTTTTTCACACTCCCTGCACCCCCCCCCTCCACTGATTGAGTACCCTTGAAGGTACCAATGTTAACAAGGCAGCAAATATATGCACTTCCTGGGTGCTGTTGGAGCATAAAATATCAAACTCCTCTCATAGTCTATATACCGTTCAGAACACTTGAAGCCCTCAAGCCTTTTTAATAATGCATTAAACAGTAACTTTCAGGTCAATGCTGCGAGGCGGTGGTGGTAAATACAGCATCAATATGGATAAGTCTCTGCAGCCTCGTCGCTGGAGTCTTTGCCACTTTGCTCTCTCTTTCTCCCACTTCAGCCATACAGTCTCTGAATCTGTCTCCCCTTCTCTCACACACAAACTGTACACACACACTCTTGTGGTAGGGTGTGATTGCATAACACTGACACTCACAGCTGCTGATTTATCATTTATTAATGCCTTATTCAGTGGCATAATTTGCTTTGCTCTGTATAGAACAGTAATAATTCAGGTGATATGCTAAAAAAAAAGAAAAAGAAAAGTGAAACGGACCAAGAAATGGGCCAAACTGAAGAGGTTTTCTTTCCTTCCCTACACATCAAATGGGTCATTTAACAATGCAAAGGAACCAGCATCAAGTGAAATGAGTTGTTCAGACCATAAATGGGATAAATTAATGAGCACATGGCACTTCTGTCTTTTCTCAAATGTGCCGTTTACTTGATTTGACAGGGATAAAAAGACTGAGGGTCCTCTTTATTCCAGCACATGCAACAAGCTGCAGGCAGCCATCTGGGGCAGGACATCTTTTGGTCCCTGTACAAACTTGATTAGCAAATAGTGTCGGTCAAATGGAGGACTGTTAACTTTTGAAATATATGAATTGGTTTAAGTACCCACACATGTCATCCCGCTAATTTAATTACCGGCGAGTCAAGCTCAAGGACAAACGGCAGTGGTGACAAACTTGAAATTCATAACATGATAGAAAGAGAAGGAGAAAGAGAAAGGACGGGTGCATACCGAGAGATAACAGAATGAGAAATTTGTTCTTGTTAGTCCTTCACAGCATTTACTTAAAAAATACACCTGCAAAAGTCCCCAAAAAGTAGCCAAGATTTCCTTCTATAGTGCCTTCATAACCTCACCTACAGAGTCTATCTGCAGCAGACAGAACATGACAATGGTGGAGAGAGTTGCTGTAAATAAGCTGTTAAGAGAAGAATGCACGAATGACTTTCACCATGTCAGCAAAAAAAACATTCTTTTTATCTGTTCATCAAAATTCAATTAAGCATTACGAGTTGACTTATGCATCCCTTTCTTGAAGGATGGACAAACTGCACAGGGGAGTTTCTCTGACTGTGGTATTTTGCAGAATGTAGAAAAGGTTCTCCTACAGAAACACATTGTACGTAATGTGAAAAACATTATTTTATAAAGGACTCCTCAAACTTGACATTCTTGGGTAAAGTGATCCACGGAGTTTAATCTTGACAGTAAAGGGTGAAATTTCTTATTTTTTATCAAACGATTCTACACAGTTGTACTCTGCTGCTGTGAGATAAAGTATATAAAGCACCTAATTCTGATATCATCAGTCAGTTGGCTATTATGGCTATTATCATCACATATCATTCCCATACATAAGGGCCTGTATCCTCTCCACCTTCTAGTTGGCCTGAAGGCACAATATCATCTATTCTGATCACTGATAACCAGAAAGTAGCAATGATAATACAGACAACTTCTTGTGGTCCTTCGAATAAGTGCATGTAATATATCTGGTGGAGTGATCACCCTGGATACGTCTGAAGCTTTAGAGTATGTGGTGAACGTAGCGAAAACTCTGAACTTCGCCGAACACCAATTGAAAATGCAGATAAACACCAGTGAAAAAAAAGTGAAAAACAGCAAGTGAAACCACAAGTCAAAATGAGACCTTAGTAAAAATAATGCTAATAATAATAATAATAACTCAAGTCTCCTGGCTGAGAGTCCACTGACTTGCAGCACCACCAACCCCTCCAACCTCCAAATATGGAGTGTTGTTCCTCTCTGTAAGGGCAAAATTGTACGTCCAAGATTTTTTAGTTAAATAGTAACAGACTACTGACTAAAGGTGGAAGAGGTCCCTACTGGTCCATATCACTGGGAATGATGTGGGATAACAGCTACTGAATGCTATGATAACATCTAATGTGGGTGCACCGACCACTTTTGTGGTGCGTGGAACTGTAAGAAATCGCATAATATGCTTTAAGAGGTGTCACAAGAAAATGAAAATGAAAGAGGTTACGAGACCTCTGCAGCCTGTTCAAGGTTAGTAGGACGAGAATGTATTAGTCCCTGAAGTTCCAATTGCTCCATTGTGAGTAATGTACTGTAACCAACAGGTCTTGACAAGGAAGATTGATGTCAGATATCAACATGATATGTGTACTTCTTCGTTTTCAGTCCCGTTTACCAAAACATATATTCTACACAACTAAATAGCATTTTCAATTACGTTTTGAGGGGAAACAATTATTCTGCTGGGTCATGTTATGCATTTAAAATCAACATATCTTTGCCATTTATTTTATTGCTTTATTGTTGCTTCTTTTCAGCCAACCAATCATATGTTAGGTAGAATGGGGCTTTTCACCCCTGGAGAGGAAGGTTCATATTTTAACTGATGTTTTCCTGAATCCAACCAAGTAGTTTTGGGGCCTAAACTTAACCAAGCTGTACAGAGTCTAAATGACAGACAGAGAGGGCAAAGGATTATTAAAAATCATTACATCACAACGTGCAAAGTGGAAAGCTGAGGCAGAAAAATAGGGAGAAGAGATCATGAAAAGTGCAAAGTAGAAACACTTGGTAGTTGTTTCTACTTTACACATTGTATTTAGGAGAATTATGGGGGTATCTGGATTTTGAAACTGCAGAGTGGAACTTTTCTCTCCCCCTTGTGGCGGTAAGAGTAATTGGACAAACACTGTTGATGCTTTATGACATATGTCTTGCCATCAGTCACTTTCTTTTTCAGACTATAGTCCTTCTTTTGAATGTTCCCTTTTTATCTGGCTATTGTCTAGTTGGAGTGGTCTACTCCACATCCATTGCTGCAATTAGCCCTATCTTCAAATCTGGCAAACCAAACGACACATCGCAACCATTGCAGGAACGTTACCACAAAAAGCAGATGTAAACTCTGGTACACTGCAAAGCACAGAGGGATTTACCTGCTGCAGATTTTCTCAACCAGCATCGTTTGAACTCGTTTGACTTGAATGTAACAGATGTTTATTTATGCGTAAAATTTTTATAATTTCTGTATTTTAGGCAGTTAACAGTTTCAAATGGCTGGATTTAATGGATTCTTTGGTAAATAGACTTTGGAAGACTGACATAAAACAGCAGGTGCAGCAGTGGCCTAGCGGGACATCTCTGTCTAAATTACAATTTTCATTTATGCAAGAAAAAAAACCCTGAGTTAGATTAAAATATGCTCAGATAGTTCTGTGTGACTGAATAGTGCTGAAACAGAATTGAAGGGCTAAAACAAAACAAGACTTCAGCTTGTCACCATAAGGAACCTTAAAGTTTAGTTACCTTAAGATTTGTCCTTAAAAGATAACACCTGGTTATACACAGGCATAATATAAGGGCTGTAATATTTGAACAGATGAGTTAGTTTTGTTTTTGCATTTCATCCTCACAAAAGAAAATGAATATGATCAAAACTGATTTATTGTTGAAAGGCGGAGTCTGCGTTCTAAAATCAGAGCCAAACACAATCACCTGGCCAAAACTCTGTCACTTCTCTAATGCTTGGCCCGAGGCCATACAATTCACAAAACAGCACCAAATATTCCTTCATCACACCAGCTTCATGTTCTATAACCATTTGTCTCATCTCTTTAATTTTAAGATGACAAGAACAAAATGGATATTGCTCTGCACCAGATGAGAGAGAGGATACTTTGCTGAGCAAGCCAATAACTGCAGATGGAACAGGCTCTGAATGATGTTGTGTGTGTTGCGGTGGAAAATGTAACACAGATGACTTGCTGGACTCAGCATTACAGGAAACTAAGGCCACAAATGGGTTCAGTTTCACCTGTAGTTTGTTTGTATAGATGTTTCATCTCCATCCTCCTCATAATGATGATAACAAATCAAACTCTTGTTTCCTTTATTAGTTTTGGACAAGCCCCAGCAGAGTATCACCAGAGTTTTAAGAAAGCTGCAAGAGTCCCCCTGACCACCACTTTATCTCCTTAGGCACCTTGATGGAACAAAAACTCATGCACAACTTGTATTTATTCATCTTAATCTGATTTTAATACTATTAGGGCCAGTATTTCACATGTGGATGACAGGTGCCAAATCTTTTTCATTTGGACTGTAATACTGTCAGGAGGATTTTGAACTCCTGTACTTGTACACCTCAGAGGGTCAGAGTAAATATATTCTGTCCAAAGGCTCCCTACAGGGTTGTGCCCGGTCCCCACTAACTGTTTATTATCTCTAGAAGATAGAGATATCTTCTAGAGATATACAAGGAGCTGAGTAAACGGCACAATATGGGACTATGACAGATGAGAAAATGAATCTGCTGACCCAAGAAGGGGAAGCAGGCAGTTCAAGATGTCTCTAGCAACTAGAAGTACAAGAGCAACCACATTCTGAAATTTGCAGATGGCAAGTGCTACTTTTCAACTAACCAATTACATATTAGATGGAGCGGGGCTTTCTGGTAAATGTCAAAACAACATGTACCCAAAGCATGGTATTTTCTATGTAGTTTTGGTTCCTAGACCTAATCAAACAACTACTGAAAATAAAACTCCCACATGCAGACTTTGTGGCTCTTACAAACTGGAAGACGTTCCTGTCTTACTGTACTGGGAGGATATAAACTTCTTTCAAAACATACATTAAAATGCAGTTTACTTGTATAGGAATGTAACGTTTGTGTACAGAGCTGTGGTGAACAGTGGCGTGTTTTTATTTTTATCCCACTAACCACATGGAAATAAAAAATAATATTAGACCATCCTCTCTGTAAGGAATTTGACCTCCTCAACTCTATTCACAGATTATGGTTTCCCAAAACTAGATGCAATATGTGCAAGTTTTTATGTATCCCATGTGCAATAAACACTTCATTTGGGTTACCATAAACTGTCTGTGACCCTGCTTAGCTTAGCACTTCATTTTGTTTCTGTTCCCCTTTATGCTGTTATTCTTTGCTTTTATCACCCCAAATCTTTCACCATAGTCTCTTTTATTTGCGAATATTGTAGAGCACCTTCACTTTTAAAGCCTCTGTCCCACTACCTCATTGTGTTATTTTACTGCCTTGTTTTTATTTTTCCTTGCCTTGCTGCAAAAAAACTATTTCTCTTGTAGGACAATAAAGATCTGAACTGACGCTGACAGATTCTCATGTGATATACATGCACATTTCTAAGAGAGAGAATTAAGACAGGGAGATGGAAGAAAGCCTGATTGTCAGTGACTGTGTAGCTTGAAATATGCAGCATCCACAGAAAGGTCAGTCCTCAGTAGACTCAGTAGATGTCAGAGAAACCTACACAGTATCTGTACTAGTGAGATAATTTCATGCTGAGAATTGCTAATTAACAATCAGACTCTTATAACAGTAAATTAATAAGTCGGCAAAGCAAACCACCAACATAGTGCAGTGGGTCGTCTGGTTATAATCAAGATTTTTCTTCAGGCTGGGTGAGCTTTGGTCAGTAGTGTGTGTCAAGTGGCCCAACTGTTTCCCTCTTGTCAATAAACCAATGGGATGCTACATCAGAGTCAACAGCAAACACTGATCCAAAAATAGCTTTCCTCCTCCAATGTCAGGGCGACAAAGGAAAAACTTTCCAGAGCAACATCTGAGCACCGACTGCATGCAGACGCACAATGCACCCTCAGAACAGGAGAGAGGCACAGTGAGATCACCTGGCCTCTTTGTTATGTAAATCGATTGAATCAATATGACAAATGTACTGTAAAGGGGAGAAAAATACAATGCTTTTTCATCCCCACCAGCCTTCACCCTCAACCACTGGTCTTATCGCCACCCCCAGCCCCGAGCAAACACCTGATTAATGGCTGCCACGTGTCGACTACGTAAATCATCAGGACACGCTTGGTCGCATATGAATGGATAGGATGTGAATTAGACGCCAGCACACAGGACTGAGGGCTCAGAGTTCAGGATTTCTATTCAGGATGCTTCCGTTTATAAGGAAGGAGATGGTTGATTACTGAAAAATTATCCACTAGAGCTTTTGCACTGATTTGAAATAATAATAAAAAATTCATCCTGAAGGTTAGATTTGCATAAAATGTCAGGGCAAACCACCCAAAAGGTGTCAAAGCACTTCATGGGGGTGCCAGTTAGAGGGAAGGTCATTTGGAATCATTAATGTCTGCACAAAAATTTTATCAGATCATCCAGCAGTAGATCAAGTAGATGAGCTATTTCACCGGTTAAGTGAGCTCATCTGCTGGTTGCTGTTGATGAAACATTTTCATCTCATTCTCCTTCATTTTGAGCTGTTTCACAAAAAACTAAAATGTGGCATTAAAATAAAAGCTTGGAGGAACATCAATGTCCTTAAAAAATGTAGTCACAGTTCACATATTGCTGTTGAAACATTTCAGTATAAACCAAGGTGATGTAGAGACTGACTGAGAAACTGAAAGACCAACCACCACCACTGCTGCTCCATTCTGGAGAAAACGATGGTGTTTCTAGTGTAGTTAAAAATTTCCAACTGTTGTATAAGTTAGCAATGTTGAGGCAAAGGGTACCAAGCTTTGCTCCTCTGTTATGAAGTGATCACTTAGACATCTGTCTAATCTGAGACATTGTTTTATGGTTTTATGGTTTGTATGGTGAAATGAAGCATAAACACATGCAGACCTTTTCAGATTACAGTGTTTTCATGTATTGTATACAATAAGATCCCAGTCTTTGACTTAAAATGAATATTGTTTGACCAGTAGGTTTCTTCTTGCTGGAAATGAAGTTGCAAAAGCCAACAATTAGAAATGTTAATGTAAAATCTGAACTATTTCTATGTCTTTTTGTACATCTTGATTAAATGCCATGTCCAGCATTATCCATAACCCTTGATGTTGTCGGATTTTTTTCTATACCATTCCATGTGATCCTAGTAATTTCTACTATGTTCTAGAGCATTTCAATACAATATTAATTAAGAACAGCTGATAGAGTTGTTCTCTGGTTAGTTTCTAGTCAACTGCAAATGATGGCTGAGTGGGCTGTGCTATTAGTTCCCATCATCAGTGAGAGGGAGTTGTGCATTTTGGCTGATCACAGTACAGAGAAAGGCTACAAAGCCATATCTGAGAGTTTTCACATATTTTTTCAATTTTATTTTCATTATGCAAAGCCTATTCAAAAAGTACTCAGAGTTCCACACACTGAGAAATCCCCAAGGACATGGTAGGAAGCCAAAAGTGACTGTACTGTACTGTACTGTACTGGCAAGAATAGCATTCAAGTCGCCAAGAAGAACCCAAAGATCACAATCAAGGCCTTCTTGATGAATCCGTGCAGCTCTCCAAGGCCGGAACACAAAAGCTCACCTGGACAAACAAAAAAGCTCTTGGTCATCAATTCTGTGACTGGATGAGAAGCATTCACCCCCAAGAGCATCATCTCTACAGTCAAGCATGGTGGTGGGAATGTAATGCTTTTAGCCGGTGGGCCGGGCAACCTTGTCAAAATAAACAGCATCCTGAGAAAAGAGGACGACATTAAGATTCTGGAGGAAAATATCAGGCAGTCTGCAGAAAGACTTGGCCTCGGGCAGCATTGGACCTTCCAGCAAAACGAATGATCTGAAACATGCAGCCACAGAGGTCAAGAAATGGTTACAAAATAATGCAGACTGCAAAATTATCACAAAAGAGAAGTGGTCCAAAATCACAATGAAATATAAAAAAAACTTGTTTGCAATTCTAAGAACTGTTTCACTGATGACTGGAAAAAAAAGGCAACATAGAAATAGTTATTATTCATAACATCTCTTACACAATGTCCTACTACCTTTGTCACGTGTTTATGTTGTTTAAAGCCAGAAGAAAGCTGTTGGTCAAATAAAAATGACATGTCCATGAATAATTTTGGGCTTAACTGAATGGATGTTCTTGTACTTTTAAAGTCACATTAGGGTTAGAAATTGCATAAATTATACAACTTGGTTGATGTGGCCTGACTGACTGCATAACAGACACATGGCCGCTCAGTGTGCCGACTGCATTATAACTTCGGGCTGATAAGGGTCTGGCTGGCTACTTCTACACCACATCTGCACATGTCCATTCATTCTGTGATGTAATACTTCCTACTGATGAAACAGGAACCACTGATTATCACAGAGCTTCTGTCACAGCAACAAGGGCTGGGTGATATCAGGTCGTGCGCATGGCTTTTTAAGGACACAGTAGTGTTTTGACATGTTGTTTTTTTTGCCCTTAAAGGCTTTCCTCTCTCTGGCGAGGCTCCAGCCTTATTTTATGTAGTATCCATTTAATTTCCCTTTCAGGAACATTCAGAAATACAAAAAATACAGCTTATTGTTGAGCAAGAGTGTAGCATCTGCATGTCAAAGAAAGAATACATTCGCTGTGTCTCTTTTAATTTGCAAATATGTGATGCAGTCATTTAATAAATGTTTGAAAATAAAAGAATAAGATTTCATAACATACTGTTGGTTGCCCTAAACAGTAGTTCAGTGTCTACTTGTGTTTCTGAGGGAAAGGCTGTAAATCTGCACTACAACGACACGTCTCAGAATCTAGGGCTTGCATGTGAAATAGATGTCTACTACGGAAGACAACAATGACAATACTAATTTTGGGGAAGGAAATAAAAAAAGATGGAAGCCTCTCTTAGTCCTCAGTTAAAGCCAGATTATATCAGGATTGCATCAGACATCTGCCATGCAAGGAGCTGAGTAAACGGCACAATATGGGACTGTGACTGATGAGAAAATTAATCTGCTGACCTAAGAAGGGGAGGCAGGCAGTTTTAAGATGTCTCTGTCATGCAATAAGAGGAAGAAAAAAAGACTGAAGGTCACTGAAGGTGGAGCTCTTCACTTTTTCACTTAAATCTTAACAGTTTCTGAGTAAAACGGTGGCATGTTGAAAGATGCGTGTAAAGTCAGTACCTTATGGAAAGCGGAGATCTAAAAGTAAACTGTGCAAAGAACAGCAGCCTACAGTTCCGCCCACGCATGACACTAAACTTTGCAGACCACGCATAAAGACGCAGTCTATGTACAAAGCACGAAGCACCTGTGCTCTCAGTGTAGCGCACCTTCTCTTATACTGCAGCAGTTCTGTTCTCTGTATCTCAGTCTGACCTCTCTGGGGACAGGGAGGGAAAAAAATCGGTATTTTTTTTCTGTGTGGCTCAATAAAATATCACAATATGACATTACATTATTACACATGTTTAATTGTTTGTATATCCTGCTCTTCGGCGTCTTTTTAGTGTCACTGCTCATCTGTAGTCAGTACAGAGACTACTGCATTTGGGCAATATTAAAAACTAAAATACTAAAAAGTTTAGATTCTTAAACAGTCTGTTAATTAATTTCCGGATACAAAAACTATTAAAAAAAACAACCAGTGTAAAACAGCACACATAGCAGTTATAGTAGTTTTCATGACTTTCGAGTAGCAAATGCACCAATAATAGCACTAACAGAAGAGGTCATAGCACTATAATAGAATTACATCAGATCCTTTTCATATTTTATTTGTGGGGGAAAAAAATAAAATAAAAGCTTATGTCGTCTAACAGACGGTTCAGGATCCCACAGCTTAGACTTAACAGGCTGTAGAGGTCATTCACTCCTTAATCCATGAAATTACAAATGCATATTTTTGACATCTAAGCATGCCATGTCAGTCTGTCTGACGTCCACCCGCTGCAGTTTATTGACAGTACAGACCCGACTCTGCTCTCTGAGTGTAAAGGCCACAACAGTCCTGCACTCTGTTCTTGTCTTGATGATGCGCAGAAGAGAAAACAAGTGGAGAATCATAATATTATCATTAATACGGTTATGGAAACGACAACAAAAAAAAGTCAATTCATAAGGGATTTGCTTTAATCTGGCTGGGTTTAACGATGGCAGGATTATTTACTGTTATGCAGGAGGCTTTAGGTGTCACATGTCGATGCAGTCCAGGGTGGAAATCGGGCTCCACATCCACAGAGGGGAAACCTCTAACGTCCATTTGCCCTCCAACTGACCAGATTACAGTTTACTTTAGTGATGACTAACTGATACTGAATGGTCAGGATTTGAGTCCATCTAGGCACATGGTGTAACAGAATGAATAAACTCAATGTTCCTGCAAACCTGGTCATTCACACACAGCAGGCAGCATATAAGGAGGTACAATATGCTCATATTTTCACTTCACGTTTTCCAATGTAGTGTCATTCTGCTAACATAATGGCACCGCTGTCTGCATGGGAAAGAAAAACAGCTCTGTGGAACAAAATGTCCCAAATCTTGTTTTGTACATTAATATGAGTAACAGTCAGTTTCTAACACACTTGGGCACCACAACACCAGAAAAAGAGGGAGGAAAAACATATACACTACCTAAAATATGTCAATTTCCAGATTCTCAGAATGAATATGACCTTTCATCTCAAACTAGATCTCCTCACGTGTGACAGATTTCCAGGCCAGACTCAGTTCATTCATGCTCGAACATAACGCAGACGTCATTTCCTCAGATCAAACATAATCCAACTACATTGCACTGCAGTTATTAATTGTTGTAAGCAGGTCTCTGACAGATTCATGCACGAAGGCCTTAACAACCGGCTGCTGCTTTTCTTTGTATGCTGATGATATAACCCACGCAATGTCATGATCCACCCTGCAATTATGTAATCAAATGTAATTCACTTTCACTGCATTAGAATGGAATATTTACGTGAGTTCCTGGTAAAAATGTGAACATCACATGTAAAGATGTTTACATTTAATGTTTTTCATCCCCACCAGCAACTTTGGAAAGGATGATGTGGGGACGGATGTGTCACCAGTGGTGGAAAGTATATATACTCAAATATTTCAGTACACTTCAAAAGGTACTTACAACCTCTACATCTGACAGTAAAAATATAACTAAATATATGCTCAGCTTATAAAATATGATCAAATTAGCATTACTTTGACATCAGTAGCAATAATGTAATAATAATCTAATAATCTAATACATCACAGTGAAAGGTGTAATTCTGTAAACTGAGTACTTTTTGTCCTATAGTAAAGTTCGCTAATACTGATGCCTGTTTAACTTCCAATCAAGATATTCTACTTGTTGCAATACTTTTTGTTTAACTTAAATAAATTATCTGAATGCTTCTTCAACCACTGAGTAGTGCATCTCAAATGCTTTTTATTTATTGTGTGCTATATTTGAGCTTATTGAGTTGTATTATATTTTTCATGTAAAACCTCTGAAACATAATTACTATGTCCATCTGATATATGCTGCAGAGTATAACGAGCATTAATTTCCTACTAAAGGCAGTGGAATAATAGCATAAAGTAGCACTAAATGTAAATCAATTTAAGTATGAGTGCTTAAATACAATACTCACGAAAACCTACTTAGGTACATTCAACTATTGCTGAGTACTTCCTCTATCACTATTGGTAGGACAACATGCTGAAACTCTTTATGTATAGCACATTAGTGATGCAAGAGTCAAAAGAACAATTTGCTTAAATTACAAAAGCTAGTGCAATAGATTGGAAACTGTGGCAAAGGTTACATTTTTACTTAAAAGCATTTAACTACTCTCTATCATTATACTGAAAATAATTAGCACTAACTACGTAGAGAGAACTCGACAAATGTGTTTCATATTATGTGTCAGTGACTCGAGAAAAAGACAGTTAGCTCTGTCCCTGTCTGTCCTGGACAACCTCAGCACAAAACTGGTAGTTAGAGGAGGTGTAGCTCACTAGGGCCTTCCAGGATATAAAATCTGGCCTGTGGATTCACTCTGTGTCTCTCATCCATTATAAATCTACTCACATCATCTGATTTTGCCTTTGCACCTACAGTACCTCCACGGGACTCATGACACACATTCATGCATTGCTTGTGTTGCTAACTTCTGCACTCCACTGCTGTTTAGTTTTATTAAACTCATTTGTTTTACACATAATCCTTGTGTGGACTCCAATCACAGGACTTGGCAGGATCATGCACATTTAGCTGTCAATTAAATATGCCTTGAACTGACAAACTGTCAAAACAGTCTCACTTTACAAATGTGTCCAGTTTTTGTAAAAACTACTTACAGAGCTGTGATTTGGAGGCTGTGTTTGTGGTGCCATTGAAGTGTTGTGTTATATCGACAGATATTTCCGGATACATGAACACAATAATGAAAATTCCTGTCAATATTATATTAAAACCTGTTTGAAATCCCACTTTTATTCATTGGCCATATTGATTTTTTATATTTGCTTTTGCTTGAATGAGTTGATGTTTATTCCTTTGCTTGTGCTGTTTTACTATTTTATTTGTGTTTCCTCTCACAGCACTTTGGTCTAAGCTTATTTTTAAATACTTATAAATAAATTGACTTGACTTGGCTATATTATCTAGTTAAACAGCTCTAAAACAACTTTCTGAACAAAAACATATTAACCATTATGGAGGTATAAATTACCTTCATTAGTTTTAGATAGGTGTTCCTATTAAAGTGGCAGGCCTGTTCAATGTATTGAAGCAGTCAGTGCTCTGCTTCCTCCAGGTGTCCAAGTGTCCAACGTTACGCACGACATTTGTATCCATTGTCTGACGGTGTCAAAACTCAACACCGCAGGACTTTTCTAAAATCTGCCTTTTATCTAATAGACGTGCAGAAAGCAGAGAGACTGCTGTCATTGTGGGGGTTTGTTTGGTATCCATCAAACTGCGCACCCAGGGGTCCAGTGAGGGTTCATTTGTCACCCTCAATGTCCAACAGCGAAAACTGCGACGCACCGCAAAATGACAAACTGTGCACATTTACGCGGAATATGATGGAAATTACTAAAGACAAAATTAATTGTGGCTACAACAAACACTGGGAGAATACTTGTAACGGGATGAAATCGACTTTTTTTTTTTAGAGAGAGTTTTGGGGCTTTTGGTGCGTAGTTTTGCAGGAGAACAACACGAGCGTCTTACCTGGGAGTGCTTCCAGGTGATCGTCCTTCCAGTGCCGAACAGATGTTTCACTTCCTGTTGACCTGAAGGCCTGCAGCCACCAAGCACCGAGGATCACCTCTTCACAGAGGTAAGAACCTGCTTTCTTTCTGCTGGTGATAAAATGCACAACACGAGGAAACATCCTGGCTGTGTGTTTGTGATATTTGTGCTCTGCCCTGCTGTCGATGTTCTTGCTGAGGTCTTGGCATTTCCAGGCTGTTAGTTTCTGCTCTAATCTGCTCCATTAACTGTGAATTAATTCTAATTGCTTATTGTGGCAGAGGTCAGTAGTCCTTTGGTGATTGTTCAGCAGGTGCATGATGCTTTTACACTGAGTCAGTGATAGTGGCTGAGTTAGTTTTCCATTCCATTGTTTTTGTGGGGTTTGTGGTGATTTGGTGCAAACTGGGGGGTCTCCTTGCAACTGCATATCAGTTGAATTTCAATTGCCAATCATAATTGGAGTTTGACAAGTCCAAAAGCAAAAATGGTTGTTTAAATGTTACAGATGAGGCTAAGATACTGTTAAGTTTAAGGCCTACTGCTAACATGACTCAGAATACCTACATAGATTTCGCTAGAATATGGTACAGCAACTGGTAACACTGCAGTCATATTAAATCATCATATGTGGGTATATAGATTGGTAAAATAAAGTTAGTTCTAACTGAAGTTTTATTCAAGGCAGCACCATACCTGGCACAAATTGCTTTCCACACAAAACTAGGCAATCCCAGAGCTCCGGTGATTGCTGATCCTGTTACTAGACATTAAATATACTGCTTTACATCTTTAAGACATGATGATGATGGGTTTAAGAGTGCTGAATTGTTATATTTCCTGCATTTTTGGCCAGTGACTGGTTTGTTTTCACAGTGGTGAGGGACTGAATACCCCAGATGTATGAACATTCCCAGTTAACCGCAGTCTTCCATAGTGGTTTTGTAACATACAAGTGGTACTTTCATGTTTTTATTTGGGGGGACAAATGCACATTAAAATACTGAGGGGGGATGTGTTTCCTGTACCCTCCCTGAAATCTATGCCTGTGTTTAGGGACATAACTGTTGTGCACACAGCTGACTTTTTGGCTTTTTGTGACACAAATTATGAGAATTCACACTCTGTCTTTGCTCTTAACATCCTTAATATTAATATTATCATTACAACTCAAAGCATCAGGTTTATTTGTCGCCTTACTTTACTATCTCTGCATTGCCGAGCTCCTGTTCTCTGCTTTACATTGCTGCTAACTTCAGCTGCACTCATTCCCTATCTTCAATTTATATCCATATAGCAATAATTATGTGTTGGTCTGCTACACGTTTTCATAGGATGGGATTTTTCTGCTGTAAAGCTTTGTATTTGTGTGGTTTTATATGATTTAGTATGCTTGTTGTGGCATGATTCATGCCGAAGATTTGCTCTGATAACCTGTTGTTTGAGGTGGGGCTGGGCTTAGTGTAGCAGTGCTGAGAGTAATATGGTCAGAGTCTAAATGGCAGATATTAACTATATAATGATTATTGACATGTGTTGTATGTGAGCTAGAAAACATTTGACAAATTTTCAGTCTGTACAGTGGAATTTGCCATCAAAACAAGAAAAAACACTGACATGTTGTGTGTCGAGATTTGAGATGAGATGGAAGTGTGTTCAGTTGTTTGTGATAAATACATTATACATTAAAACAACAAAAATACTCTGTAGTTCTAAAATATCTGTGGACTCAACATTGACATAAAATAAAGCATTATCATCTCTTAGGTTGATATGGTGAACGTGCTTATTTATATGTACATCCAACAGTTAATGATGCAATATTATCATTCATTTAGAATCTCCTGATAAATGTAAGCCCATTTTTCTGTGTTTTAGCTCGTTTTTGTTTTTTTTAACCAATAAACTAGTGAAAATATCTGGCACTTGAGCTCCTCAATACTTCACTATGTTCACCAGCTAGTTGCTAACTGCAGTCTGCTGTTTGGTGCAGTGTGCAGGCAGTGTGTTTTAATGAATTTTGCAAACAAATGTCTTCTCCTGAGACATCTAAAATGTAAAACATTGTGTAAAAGAGCAGTCAAGTCAAACAGCCACCAGTGGGCCTAAAGGCAGGTATAGCCAACTGACTGATGACCTCTCAGTAACCGACTGAACGTGTGACCCTGCAGTTGACTTAGAAGCTAATCACGTACTAATGCAAAAATCAATGTGTAATCAATCAGACAAATGCAGAAAAGCTCATGGCTGCGGTGATGCACAGAGGACTGTCTCTTCTGCCTGGATCAGTAGCTGCTGGGTTTTAATGTTTGGTCTTGTTGTTATATCACACTCTCATGTCATTGAGTGCACAGAAAGAAGCACTAAAGTTAAAGGAAAAGAGATAAAGAACAGATGGAGTAGAGTGTCAGCGCTGCCCTCTTACAATAAAAGCACTGCAGCATATCTTGTGACCTACAGTACAGCCTCCTGTGCTTTCAGTGCACATCATGGTCTATGAGAGATGCTCAGTGTTCATCTGCTGGTCGTTATGCTCTTATTTATTAGAGTAATTACAGTACAATATATATGATCAGTCAGTAATTGATGCGGCATCCGGAAATGATCATTGTATGCATGCATTGTAACTGACACTCCATTAAATATGAAACCAGGGGTGGCCGAGTAAATGAGAGGATGTGATGTAAGTCATAGATCAGTGTTTGAGTTTTATTGTTATTAGCGACACCAGACCTCAGTTAAACCAGTAAAATATGCCTAAAGGTGTACAGTTTATCTTTAAGCCAGTCTCAGTGGTTGTACAGTACTATAGGAGTATTTATTTCCCTGGGAACATGGATATACTTAAGCTACATTCACACTGCAAACGTTAGATTTATTGCTCGGGCCCAATTTCTTTGTAGGCTGATCACATTATTTTTTAATGTGTCTAATATCAGATTCCAGTGTGAAGTGGTCACAGTCCTGAAATGACTGACCAGTTCATACACAGTACTGACACAAGAAGAAAACTTGCATGATTCTTATTTCCCATGGCTAATCTATATAATCTCTGCATGCTCTATCTGATAGAACATCATTTATTCAGATTTCTTGAATAAATCTTGAGGGTTTTTTTTTTCTTTAAACTTTATTTATAAGACACAAGAGTTTTTTGGCTTGCTGGCAAGCCATATATACACAGCAAAATGCACGAGGAATAGGAGAGAAACACTTGCAAAGAGAAATGACATCAGTTGTATGGAAACATTTCAGCTATAAAAGCATGATGTTGACTAAAAACATGTTCTCTGTCAGCAGTGTCTTGCACAACAAGAGGCAACACAAGTAATTTGTTTAACTATTAGAATCAGCACCACAAAGCTGTGTATGATGAGTGCAAAGCTAGATCTGAATATCATCCAAAGCTAAGTAAATAATAAATAAATAAAATTTGGCGTTGCCATGTGTATGAGAAAGGATCCAAATGGCCTTTGTCAGATTTTTTTGCAATTATTTTTCATTTTCAATGCAGTTTCACTCCCCTACAAAAATCATCTCAGTCATTTCAGATTAATTCATTATTTCTAAATAGTTATTAAAGTCATCTGGTAAAAATTCTTGTGTTTTTTATAATGCAATATACACGACCAGCTACAACATTAAGACCACTGACAGGCGAATAACATTGATCATATTGGTACTATGTGGTGTTCTGCTGGAGAACCTTGGATTTTGGCATCCGTGTTGATGAGACTTAGACACCCAAATAAACATTGTCCCAGAACAAGCACACTCCCTCATGCAAATGGAAATCCCAAATGTCACTGGCCTACCCCCACAGGAAAATGCACCCCACCACATGGCAAAAGCATCAAACAATCAGGAACATCTTGAGGAACATGACAATGGCCCAAGATGTTGATTTGACCTCCAAACTTCCTAGACCCCATTCTGATCAAGCATCAACAGGATGCAGTGGAACAAGTTGGATTGACAGAGGCCCCACTGCGCAAGCCAGAGTACCCAAAGGATCCACTGCCAACGTCCTGGTGCCAGACCCCATGGACACCCTGAGAGGTCCTCTTGTCCATGCCCAATGGTTCAGAGCATGTTTGACCACATAAGGGGGACCAACACAATATTAGGCAGGTGGTCATAATGTTATGCCTGATCGGTGTATGGCCAATTACTATGTATAGTTTTTTATGTGGTTCTTCTTGCACATCTCTCGGCTCTGCACAGGCGAAATGTGTCTCTTCCCACTGGTGCGTCTGGATGGAAACTGCCACTCTGTGTGACCCCGACACTCCGAGGTTGGCATCCTGGAGGCAGCAGCCTTCTTTTGTCATCAGCTTGGACTCAAGCCTACCAGTCAACAAGTGCTCATTTTGGGTTATAAACCCGTCACACTAACAGGGGGCAATGACGCAACAGGACTTTTGCTTCTGGAAACATGGGATTTGCCTCTCGTAGTGCCTTATGGAGCATTTCGGCGTCATGGCAATGCAAATAAAATTTAATTCACTTGAAAAAAAACAACAAACAACTTAAAATCTGTGGAACTAGGGCAAAACATTGCTTCAGATGACAATTAGACGAACTGTTGTAATTTCAGTTGTTTTTCTATTTTGAAGAAGAAGAAAAAAAAAGCCATGATTTGCAATCAAAATCCTGGAGTACTTATTAAGTCATTTGAATCCTTTACAGACATATTTTTGTGGTGAAATCTTAAGTTGGATAAATGTTATATTTAGTGAAGTAAAGTCATTTTCTTGTTTTACTATAAGAATATTTTGAGTGTCAGAATATAGGACAAGCATCAGTCACTAGGGTTAAGCATCGAATAAACTGACGACATTGTTACCCCAGTTTTTACTCAGAAAATATTGATAATATGAAACTAGTGGTCATCAGAAACAGCTTAGGTGGTGTTGTTTTCAAAGCCTGCTGACATAATTTACAGCCGACTGTATTCACTTAGATGCTTGTTTTAAATCAACCATGAGAGACTGCATTTGTTTCAACTGCCACTATTTGAAAAGAAGTACTTTCTTTTTATTGAAATGAGGTCCGCTTTTAATCACTTAGTGCCATATTGTTGGAATCAAAAGAATTATAAATACTTTAGAGACTAGGACCCCTTTTTATGTAACAGAAATATTCAAATGGTTTAACTGAGCTTATGGTTTACACTTTGTACACACTTAGAAGCTGTTCTCATGTAAGTGCAGTATCTGCAGCTGTGATTCTCGACATTTTTTGGTAAATGATAACACACCATAGCTTCTTTGGTTGTGATGAGCTTTCTGTGTCTATGCATTATGCAGAAGGTGAGCTGTACATTGAGGAAAGAGCAACGAATGAAACATTTGTCTGTTTGTATAAGTGAACTTTTTATAAACTGGAGGAAAAAAACCTACAAATGCTACAAACCATGTGCGCCTACATTTGTTTAGTATATCAGACTCTCTCATCCTTTCCTCCTCCTCCCACCCAGATGAAGTGCATGTGAATTTGGTGATAGTTTTACCAAACTGCAACTCAAAATGGGACCCTGGTTTAGTTAAGTGTCCGACATTGGATCCAGTTTGGTTTTAGTTTTTCATTTGTAACAGTACCTCAACCATGAGAGTTGCATGTATGGACACAATGAACCTCTGTGTAGAGGTCGTGTACAAAGGATTTTATTACATTTCCTTAATAAAAGCAGGTTTATATTCACGTTTGGGACTTTATTTTTTGATTTTACACGCAAAAATCAATATAAGTGTCAGTGTTGAAATGTTTTTCCAGAACCGTTCTCAGACACCAAAAAGTGTTTTCCATGCATCACTTTAGATATCAGAAAATCTGCTGTAGAGAAGACAGATATCATTTGACCAGTAAACGCAGAATAGGATTGAGTTAACGACAAGCAGGTGAAAATTAAATCGATAATCAACATAAAAACTTCCAGTCATTTGTCATGACTGACCTGCATCACCTAAATGTGTTAAGTTCAACAGATGACAGTAAGAACACAAAGAAAATCTAGATTCAGGGGCACATGTAGCTTTCAAAGTTCCCATTTCTACCATCCATCACCTTCGTGTTTGTGGGAAAGAAAGAAAAGTAGGAGACAACATCAAAGTGACACACTAGGAAAACTATTATTTATTGAGTTTTGTTTTTTTTGTTTTGTTTTTATAAAAAAAGCTTACACTCATTGAGTACAGCAGATAAAATCTCCAAAAGTCATTTCGAAACAGTTGCATTTGGAGTACAGAGCGTCAGATTTTCGTGTGTGTGTGATTTTTCTTTACAATTCTACATTTGAATCAAGGTTGAACTGACATTTTTATAAATTATGTAAAAACCTCATTAACACAAAGTCACGTAAGAACTGTATGGGACATCAAAAGAAAGAAAGAAAGAAAAAGAAAAGAAATAACATGATGTGAATTTCATGTTACCCTCTTTATTATTGTACACAATATACAAACTGGTCCTTTGTATCTGTTTTCCTCACTTACACCTACTGTCTTACTCGGATTAAAAGGTGGAGATAAATAAATAAAAAATATCTAAGTATCTCAAAAGGATATGAGGTAAGTGAGTACGGAAAGCATGTTAACTCCAATAAAACGAGCCAAAAGCAAAGCCTGACAACGTACAAAAAAAATACACATTTTCAAGCATGAGATTATTGAATCCATGACCAGATGCTACGAAGAGATCATTTCATACAGTAACCACATTTCTAGTTAGAAGAATAACACTGTGATTACGGCAGCACGTTGTGCCCATATTGAATAATAAAAAAAGAAACGACAAAAAAAAACAACATATTTCAGCTGGCTTACTGTAGTTTGAAATGGAAAAATAACGAAGTGATCTGCAAGTTAAGATGACTACAGCTATCGATGCTGAGGATGGGAGTTTACAAAAAAACTAAAACGGGCAGAAATAAGATTACAAGTTAACAACAGTACAGATGGAGTTGCAGATGTCTTGCAGATAAAAGCACAGCGTCTCCAGCTCTGTGGCGGCACACGTGGGTCAAAGCAGAGGACAGAAAATGCATTAGACACTTTGCATGTTTGCTCAAGAGCTGTTCACAGAGAGGCTGAATGCATCTTACCTTCACTGATTAGTGCACATTATCTGTGCTTGTCAGAGGATTTATGAGTATGACTGTTAAGGGAAATGCTGAATTAATCTGACTGAATTGCTGTTAAGCTCTGAATTATTGATTGTCAAAAACATCCGTTTTGTCATATTACAGAGAGAAGCCTTTCGGTGTTCAGGGCTGCTTTGTTTTCATTGTCTAACTGGTTCTAAAGGGTTTGCTCCAAGACCTCCAAATAATACGTCTTTTTTTGGATCTTTTGCTTCCCTTTACAGGAAATCTCAAAAACATTAACACTTCTCACAAGTACCAGTGTGTAATAAGTGAATGAGCAAAAAGAGACCAGAATTTTATGGCTGTTTGGAATTATGAGGCCCAAGTTGAAGAGCACATGATCAGTTTAGATTGGCACACTGTATCAGAGGGGGACTGCAGCTATCGAGGCCAGAAATGAGCCTACAGTTAAATGCTCAAATTAGACGAGTCAAATGGTCATAGGATGAGGATTAGCCTGCTAATTATGTTTACAAGCAAGTCCTGTTGGCTGGCTTCTCAGCGCAATATGGCATCTGCCGCAACATTTATTGGATCTGAGTGTGTTTAGTGACACGCGAGAGATAAAAATGGAAGTAATTTCTTGCATAATGGAAACAAAATGGAAAACTAATTTAGTGCTGTGAGCAGCTGCACTGAAGATACTTTGAAACACTAGTTCACTAAAGTTTGCCTCATTTCAAAACGAGCCAACTCAGCCAGAGGTGACCAAAAATAAGGACTTGAGCAAAGCAGATAACCCAGGTCGCTTTGGTTGTGATTCACAGTGGTTGAAAAAAAGCAGTGAATCAAAAGGACTGCGATTTACAAAGACTCCATGCCTTAAAATATTAAAATCTCCACAAGTAAACACAAATAAACAATAGTAAATAACCACAGCTATGATTCAGGCGTCATACGACATTTAAGGATATTGCTTTTTGTCTTCCTTTCCTCCGCTGCTGTCCCTTTTTTCTTTCTTTTCAGACTTCTCTTTATCGTGTCTGGACTCCTGGAGCACAAGAACAAAACTGGTCATTAGTGATGGAAATACGAATACATTAATATTTATCAATGATTACATCTGCATATATTAGTCATATAATGGACACGGGAAAAGTCAGAGTTCTTTAGTTGCAAGAGGAGAAGATTCTACAGAGAGTGTGACGGCGTTAGAGGCTGAAAAGCTCATCTGACCTTTTTGCCTCCAGAGGATGTCCGTTCAGGTTTCACAGACTCGGCCTTCTCTTTACTGGATGACTTGGATCTTTTGCTCTTCTCCTTTTCAGCGGACAGTGGGGAGTCGCAGGAAGGACTTGTGCTCTTGCTGTTTTTGGAGGAATCTGGAAGGACAATATTTACCTAGTTTAGTATTTTTATTACCTGCTGGGCTGACAGCTACTTCACATTTGCCAAGAAGGAAAAAAAAAAACACTCACTGGTGCCATTCTCATCCTTTCTGCGTTTGGATTCTTGGCTGGTCTCACGGTCATTGACAACGTGGTCCTAAAAGAGGAACATCAGTTAACACAGATAACCTCCTGACCATTTTGTGACAGATGTTATCATTTATCAACAATAACTTCCATGTATGAAGATATTTAACCGATCCCTTCTTGTCCAACTAATTTAAGCACTAACTTTTCCAAAAACTCGGTTCTACAGAGGGCAGTGAACTTGGTAAATACTGACTCTTTTCCTTTCTTTGCGATCCTTCTCTTCTTTCTTCTCTTTGGATCGGCCTTGTGCGTTCTCTGAATCTTTCTTCTCCATCTCCCTCTCTCTGCTCTTGGACCGGGCTACTGAATTGTAGTTGATGTGGTGCTGCAAAAACATTTACATGTGAAGAGAACGAGAGAAACGAAAGTTTAACGTGGTCAGGAGTACCTTTATGTCGCGTGTTAATGTCACTACAGATTTAATATATCTTGTTACAAGTGAATAACCAACAATGCTATAAAAAAATTTTAAAAAACTACTGAAATATTCTTTGTCACCTCACAGTGATCTAAACAATTCCACATACTGACCAATATTTACACTCAATGGCCACTTCATGAGGTGCTTTTGAAATCTAATGCAATCCAATACAACAGCTCGGCCATAAATTCTACTTATGATGCGTCCACATTTTCAGTTTTTGTTGACACTGTCAAAAAGTTGATGATTACACTTGATGTTTGTTACTGAGGTCCTGCTGGGTGGTGGTGGACTGGACTGCATTACATTTATCCCTCTTATGTAAGTGAATGGGGGTGGGGCTGAGATTTGCCACTTAGATTGAGGTGGAGCTGCTTGTCAATACGAGGAACAAAGAGGAGACCGTGTAACTGAGAAAAATAATAATGAAGTTCAAAAAAAAAAGGGAAAAAAATCTATCACAACAACCGACAATAAAAACAAAATGTAATGGAGCACAAGAGAACTGGAAAATGGCAAACAACCTGGAGGACTGATGAAAGAAAGAAAGAAAAGTGTCACTGTTGCACAACTACCGATGCAGGCTGGTGGTTTTATAACTAGAACTGATGAAGCTGACGGACTGCAGAATGAAGTTCATTCATTAGATCACTGTAAGGTTATATACATATAAACATAATATTCACATAGTAATAGTATAATATAGTTGGAAGGAGTTACAAGTGTTTTTATTTATGAAAAAATTAAATGAATAATGAATGAAGGATAATGAATGACAATACAGCAAAACACATCTGTATGAGGGCAACAGATAAAATTGTAACTGACAATGTACTATAATAGTGAAAAATGTCTTTACAACGATGGACAACTATTATTTATTATATAATAATGTTAGAAATCATTCATTAAATGTTTCTATACCGTTTAAAAATGCTAAACAGGGGCACTAAAGTTCAACCGTACAGGCTATATGTGGTGCATAACAGAGGATGCTGAGTGGAGATTAGAGGTTTTAGCTGTGTTTTAATGGACCCAGCACACAAGGCCACTTCTTTATTGTCTTTTCTTTGATTTAGTCTGCAGTCACTGATACAAAGGGGATGAACAATCCCATTCAGCAGCATCACAAACTGCAGACTCCCATGGCTATACTGAAGCGTGACTTAGGCGGATTGTTCGTGGAGAAGACGCTGCAACACTAAGCTTACATTATAATCACTGAAAGTGGCCATATCCAGTCTCTGGATCTGGAGCTCCACGTCCCTGATCAGCAGCCGCTGGCCTCACCACCTGCTGTCCTGCCATCCCCACCCCAACCTCTCCTGCTATCCCCTCCCAGCCCAACCGGTCCAGGCAGATGGCCGCCTTCCCTGAGCCTGGTTCTGTCTGAGGTTTTTTTCCCCCTCACTATCCTCGGGGTTTTTGGGTTCCTTCCCACCATCGCTGACTGCTTGCTCATAGGGAATCCAAAAGCAGCTTTGGATTGTTGGGTTTTCTGTTTTGTTTTCTGTTGCTCCTTACGATGTTAAGCGCTATGTGATGACATATGTTGTAAATATGTGCAACATAAATAAAACTGAACTGAACTGAATATCAGATGCATGTGTGTCGTGGATATTTGTGTTACAAACGTAAAAACAGACCAGTCCTTTATTTATGTTTTATGCAAAGTGTGCACAGCCCTGTAACACAGAAATGAGTAATCAAATATCTATTTTTATTTTTCAATTAGACTACTTGTATGCAGATGATCCTCATCCGTCTTGATCACCCCAATGGCAGATATTTGCTATTAGCTATCGTGATGATTGCTTAGTAAATGTATCCTTTCATTTACTCATATTACACAAACCTGGACAAAAAGTTTCTGCTGGGTCCAGAAACTGAAAGCACAACAATCCCAAGATGAAAGCTCACCGTCTTGCTTTTCCACGACACTACGCTGTACGTGCAGCACTGCAGGTGTAGTCACTAAAAAGATACTTTCCCCATCATCTGCTCCTTAAACAGTTGCCTTACATCACGTGTTCAGTGTAGCCACGACGTTACAGTTGAATTAACACTCTCTAAAACATTCTCCGTGAGGGTAGAATTTATGACAAGACTGTATTAGTAATGCAGCCGAGTATAGATTCACATAAAGACAAGCCAGAGCTGCTGCCTCAACTAAATATTACCTTGAAGATAGAGAATAATAATGAAGTGTTGTTTGTTTGTTGGGATGTACTTTCATTTTTCTGTTCTTCTGAAAACCTAATTACATCCAATGTGTTTGCTTGTTGTGACAAACAAACCTCAGAAAGACGCTGTTTGATGTTAATGTTACAACTTTGTGTATTTTTCTAAATGAATTTGTGTCTAAATTAATTTTGAGGATTTCTGTGGTGCATAATTTTTGTCATTAATGGACTAAATATTCTATTATGAAATGAATCATGGAATGAGGCTGCTGAGTGTTTTCAAGTGACTGCTACTATCTCAGACATGAAGGCTGCAATTTTGTTATGGTAAAAATCCTCTATTACTCCAAGTAATGTGAAAGGGGTTGCTTGCACAGAGAATTATCACCTGACTACAGTCCTCCACAGATTTAGAGAGCTGCTTAGGCTCTTTAACAAATTGTTTTGGGTTTTACATCCTGCAAGCTACGCTCTCCTCAACCTAGTTTCCAGCGGCAAGCAGGCGATGTTTTTCTGCCTGACTGACCTGCGCTGCATCAAGAAGCAGACCCAGGAGTGAACAACTAGCTGGTAAAAACTGGGGAGAATCTTACAGCTTAAAAGGTATTTTCTTAAAAACTGGTGTAAAGTAAATCAGACACGACTGTCAGGTGGTCGGAAACATCGATCTAAATGATACAGGAAAGTTGTGTAAAAAAGGCAACTGCAAAAATATCTGCCATAACTTTCCAAAGGTGATAATGGATAATGTCAGATGTAGAGTTTTTTACTTAATTCGCTGCCCTTGAGTGGCAAATAATAACAAATGATGCAGCTTTGTCGATTATCTACAACTTTCCTTATTACAATGTGAGAATACAAATGTGCATGGATTGAGACAATCACATGTAATCTAACATGATTTATTTCATGTCAGCAGCTGTTGACATTTCTGACAGCTGAACAAAGAAAACAGTCTAAGAGACGGTGTAAGTAACAGAATCAGTTCAAACCTTGGATGTGGCCTCCTTGGGTTCGTTGCTATTGTCCTGTAAGGATGAATGGAGATGACAGATGAGCTGGGAGGGGGTGGGGGATTGGGAGGAGGTTGTCAGACAGCAGTAGAGAGTTGGAAGAAGGGGTGAGGGGGTGGGGAGTCGGGGCTGGCCGGACCAACAGCATACTTCTCCCTTGACCTCTGACCTTTAAGGACTAAGGCTTTGACAAGGTTATTACATAGAGGAGAGTTCATAGGCTCAACATCTGGAATGTCAATACTTAAAATAGAAAAACCCTGAGCATATATGAAATAACTACTAGTCTTATTACTACAGACATGTCTGCAATTTCAGACAGCATAATATAGAAGTCCTACAGCTGGTATTTCAATATGTTTAAAGTGCAAGTGCTGTAAATAACATGTATGTGTGTGCCTGTGTGTGTGTGTATATAAGACAAATCACTCAATTCTTATGTGCTGACTGCATCCCTACATAAGTAACTGTTGCTGTCACTTACAGTTCAGGAATGGATAAGACACATGGAGCCTATTTCTCTGGTGGAAGGGTAAAATAAAGACCTATCACAAGCTTCCAGTGGTTTGGGCAACGCTCCAGACGATTCAGGCTTCGCCCACTCTCTCCCTCACTCTCTCTGTTTGTAGGGGCAGGCTTATTTTCCTCTGCATTTTTGGCTGATTCAAAACTGCAACATTCATTTTCTCCGATGATCTCAGTTGCTGGTGGCTCTGATTTTCCACTCAACGCTTGCCAGGAGGTAGTACGACTGTAGATGCTGATGGCTGGTAGTTGTAGGGACAGCGTTGTAGGGGGCCGGCGGGACTGACTGGACACACATCACGTGACGTGAAGACTGCATGCAGGCCGTTTGAACAAGCGTAGATAGACGAGGGACCGATGACTCAGCCACGGCAGCGGGCACTCATACAGCAGAGTGGTTTGCTGGACGCCTTCCATCTCTGTGCAGCATCCGGGGACGTTGAGGGGAGATTACTTTACATCACTTTAAACCAGGGAATCTTCGCAGCTCACAAAAACGAGGGAAAAAATCTTGGGCACCATTTCAAGTAGTAAAACACTGCTCCCAGTGGAAAAAAACAAACTTTGCCTTTGGAGAGCTCTTGATTTGGCAAGCCATTTTACTTCTGGTGAATATTATTCTCAAAAAAGCAAAAACTCCACACGGAATATAGAAATGCTTAAAAAATTTCTTTCTTCCCAAGGCACACTGACTGCTTTCATTAATATGAAAATAGGTAAATATTTCAATATGAAAATACTCAATATACACAATATTCTCTTGGTTAAGTCCTTGAGGGGTGTTCTCCCCTTTCTGCAAAATATTATGCTGATGTCCATGGAATGCTTTCCAACTCCCATGGATATGGTTGGGATATCCAGATGCAATGCCTGCATGAACGACAACTCTCCTTGATGATCTTCAGGGCTGCTGGAATGTGCAACGGCAGGGAATGCTCCGGCAGATAGAGAAGAAACGGGCACAGCCTTCCTCAAGCCATACTAACCTTAACAGACGAGGAGTGGGACGGGGAAGAGTGACTGTCGATCTTTCGTCTTTTGTGATCTGTAGATCAAGAAAAGTAGAACCTGTGTTAATAATTTGTGCACCCAACCTTTAGAAAATTCTCCATCCATCCATTCATTCACTGCTGGCCAACACAATACAAGGGGTGAGAAAATAACTATTCTAAACTTTCTCCAAGTTGGAAATACAGTTATAGACTTTTACAGACATTGTATGAGGTCTGACAGTGTTGTCAAAATGTCGCTAACATTTTAAGAGCAGTGTAAAGAACACAGCACTACATCAGACAACCAAAAAGGCTTCTTACCCCTCTCAGATTCAGCTGACTCTGATCTGGGAACTGGTGACTTGAGGGACCCAGCAACAGCACTCCTGTCTCCTTTCTCCTTGCTCTTGGACTCCTTGATGGCATCACGCTCTCTGGACGGTTCCATTGGCTCCCCGTTGCCGGCTTTGGCCTTGTCGTCTTTGCTGCTCTTCTCGTCTGGTTTCACTTTCTCCCTGTCTGCCTTGGGGGTCTTCTCCTTACCCTCACGTGCCACCCGATCTTCCTTCCCTGCTCTCTCGTCTCTCTGCTTCTCCCGACGGTTCTCCGCCTTTGTCTCAGGAGTGCTGCCTGGTGTCTTTTCTTTTTTCTCTTTTTTCTCCTTCCCGCTCTTCTCTTTGTCGTCCCGCTCCTTAACAGCTTTGGTGCTGCAGAGGGACACGTTTATTAAAAAATGTTTCAAACAACATTCTGCTGATTTTATCACTTGGATCACACAATGACACATAATATTTTTTAAGCTTTGTTCAAGACATCATAGTGTCAAAGCAGGTCTTGATATTCTTACCTATTTAGAGCACCATTCCCGTTGCTGGTGGTCACTTTGGCTGCTGCACTGTTGGCTTTGTTCACTGGCTTTGCGGCCCCCTGAGATTTATCCTTGCCCCGATCTGCATAAAAACAGACCAAGAAGTGTTTTGAGCACATGATTTATTAAAACTACTGACATGCACATTTGGAATTTCAGCATCAGGGTAAAACAAGTTTCCAAAGCAACGCACAAATACTGTCGCAAACTGAATCTACTATTTATATATTTGTTCCACTTTCCGCAGGAAAACAAAACTGCAGATACAACCACAACCACCACCACCACAACAACCACCACACAAGCGTAAGTGTTTTAATTATTGTCAGATTAAAAAAACATAGTAAAAAGTTTGAAAGATTCAGCAGTGGCAATGGGACTGCAGAGACTAAATTAAAGCTAAACACCTGGTTCCTTCCTTGTGAACTGAATAAAACTGTTAAGTCATTGTTCATAACTGGCTTGTAATGTTTCTAAGTCACTCACCACCATCCTCTGACGTCCCCTCCTCTGTCTTGCTGGTGCTGGTGGCAGGCTTGCCCGTGCTGCCGGGGCCGTTCTGTTGACTGGCAGGTGTGGCACTGCGTGCTGGCTGCTCCTTGTGGTGAAACTCATTTTCAGGGACCATGTGCACCTTCTGGCTTTTCAACCGACCTGAATAACTGTAAGACGCATAAAAAGGTTTGCAAAAAGCAGATACACAGCCTCAAAAGAACTTCTGAGTGTCACACGGTGCAAAGACTTAACTCTCAGAGAGAGGAAATATGTAATTGAGCTATTTCCCTACTAATACAAACCCCTGTGTACTTGATTATAAACATGGCTAAACACAAGCATTGACACTTGTGGTGATTAGTGTCCACATAAGTATAAAGTTTACAGTGAAAAGAATTTGTTCCTATCAGAACTCCAGTGTGTGTGCTATCTTGCAGATGTGAAACAAGAGGAACTGGACTTGCTATCTAACCTTAATGACTTGATACTGTTTTAGGAATCCCACATTCTATCGATTTATGGTGGCTACACTAGATTATTCTTGTAAAGAGTCACTAGAGTAACACTCAAGGGCTCAATTACAGACACCTGAGGTCAACCCTTTCCACTCTGGAGCTACAAATATAATGCACCAACCATCTTGCAAACTGTTATTAACAGCCTGTTTAACCATCTCTCTTCATAACACTCTAACATCTGGGCTACATTCCCCTCCTGCCACTCCTATGAATCTGAACCGATAACACATTTCCTTAAGGCCTCTTTTTCCCATGTTATTACCACACTTCATATTATGGATGTTAAGTGTATGCTCCACACAGAGCTGAGCAGCACACAATGCTGTGTTACCCCATTGCTAAGGCATAGAGGTCTGGCCTCTTATCCTTCTCCTCAAGGCAGATCTTGTGAACACGGCACTCCAGCGCTTGGCCTAGGTTCAGGACCTTTGGGTAGCAGGGCAGGATCTTGGTAAGCACGATTAGAATGTTCCGGATGTGTGTGTAATCTCCTGTTTCCAGGCAGTGAACTGAAGCCTGGTTGGACCAAAAACAGAAGACATGATTATGGATAAATATACACCTTTCAGAGCTCTGGCTGCCATTATCTAGACAGAGTTTTCAAGACCAATAATGATGTAGAGGGACAGCTCACCTTCGTCAACATGTAGTGCCATTTATGCACCACATGTCTGAAGTTTTCATAATCTAGTTGATCAGCTTTGTTTCCGCCATCAAAGCCTGTGGCTCTGAAGATGGTCAGGAAGCCGGGGTAATTGACGCACTCCTGTGAACAAAAAAATAAGAAGAGACACATTCATATCCGGCTCATTTTACATTAGAAAATGTCACAAATGAAGAGTTAATTTGCAAAAACAGATAACTCCGTTTTTATACATTTTCCGAAAACGTATTTTTTCATTGTTTACTTGAGATAATATCAATCAAATTGACATATACATATATACATATATATATGGAAATTTAAATTATTAATTATTATTATTATTTAAATTATGAAAATTTCTAAAAACGGAGTTATCTGTTTTTGCAAATGAACTCTTCAAATGTTCCAGGTGTAGAGAAGCGGTTGAACTGCTCACCTTCTCATAGGTTGCACGGTCGCTGTGCCAGCGGGTCACCGTCTCCAACATGCAGCACAGGAAGCGTCCGTAGCGGTGAGACTCATTCTCCGTACAGCTGGCCACCGTGTAAATGATGGCAGAGAACACCTACCAAGCAACACAATGGAGTGCTTTTACTTAAATAACAAAGCATAAAGTAAATATTTGGAATAAGGAAAAGTCTACATAATTTAACAAAGTAGTACATCACATCAAAGCTTTTATGCTCAATATTTCAGAGCTGCATTTAACTGTGGTCTGTCTAAGTGAATTTTACATAAATGGTCTTAACGGGCCAGACGTTATTAAGCATCCTGCTTTAATTTGATGGTGCACTTGAGTGGTCATTGAACCACTCAGTGAATTTTCAACACTTACATTTAGTCTAGTTATTCTAATGGATATTTCTACTTCTTCCGTTCTGCTGAGTGGGCAAAATTGAAGCCTATGTTCGCCTCCTTCATTAATCACATTATTAATATTTATTATTTTTCATTCTAAAGCACTTTTATAGGGTTCAGAAGACTGCTGTAAAAATGTAGTTAATTATCATCATCCTAAGTGTATGAGTCTGAGTATTTATGCAAGTCTTACCCTGTCATAGCACAGGAGAGTGCAGAAGTTGGGCGTCTTCTGCTGGTGGACCAGCTCGACAAAGCGGGCACAGTACACAGCGTCGATGGAAGAGAAGATGCAGCGAGGGAACAGGCAGAGCTGCAGGAACTTTGTTATGGTCTCGTTCTTTGTGGACTCTGTCAATAAGCGTTTAAAGTTGTATTAGCATAACAGAGATGGAAAATACAATGAACATTAGATATACCTTCTGAATTGATGCTGTGATCATCACTATGACCTTATCAGCTTTGTCTGAATGTCCCCTTTTACTACATTGATAATCTGTTATGTACTTCCGAAACCTTCCCTCTATCCATGGAGATGCTGTATTTTCATTTAGGAGACACAGAACTTTGTAGTTATTGTAAGAAAATGCAAATCTGTACTGTGGTTAAAAGATCTCCTACTCTCAAATGCACTGTTTTCTTCTTACAGAGACACAGTATTGCAGAGTACCACAGCATTGTAGAAGGCTGTGCACAGGCTGAGTTAAATACATCAATAGTGACAAAACATTAGGGTACTTACTGGCCAACAACCAGTTGTCTTTCTCCAGTTTGAGACGGTGTAAAACTCTTTGGACGTGCTCCAGCTGTTTCTTCTCCTCCTCCTGTAGTTTTTCCTGCAGGGCAGTGCAGCGTTCCTTCTCCTTCTTTTTCTTATTCAAGGGCTACATTGGAAGGAAACCACAACAATAGTCACGTAACAAATACACCCAGACAATAAGCAATAATACTCATTTTACAGGCACGTCTCTCTTATACAATCACCATAAGTCTCAATATTCTTGTACTCCTTTGTATTAGCTGTTCTTTGTGATTTAACTGTACAGGGATTTCACCGCTGTAAATACTGTAAGCCCCACGACACATTTGCATCAGCTGAGTGTAAAATGTAAAAGCTGTTGAAGATGTGAGCCGATAGCCGTCAACCAACTACTTACTATCTCGGGGTTCTCCTCGATGGCCTTGATCTGGACCTTGAGCTTGTTGACCTCGCGCTCGTAGGCAGAGTGCGGCACGGCCAAGTCGTACATGGTGAGGGACCAGAACGTGGCGTAGAACTGAGGGCGGAGATCATCCCAGACCCGGGCTGGATGAAGGGATACCACAGCCTCATGCACTGGTGTCATCACCTGTTCACAGGCTGCCACATACTTGTGTACCTTCTGCTGCTGCCGGTTTCCTTTCTCTGCCTTCTTGAGTTCATCGTACTTCGACTGTAGAGAGCATATAGTTAGAGATCAAAACATGTTACTGTTTTTAACGGATATTAAATATTTTTGTAATTATAAAATTAATTGTTGGATATTACAGTAAGATAAATCTACTACTCATCATTTTAAAGCCTACTTTTTTACATTTTTATTCCAATGACAGAGATTAACACAGTTCAAAGGCATCTGTAGAGGAAAAACTGAGAGGAGTTCACTTACCAAAATCTGATGGGCGTACATCGGCCGAGACAGGAAGAACGCAGCATCATGTGGAGTGTGGAACTGGTTACAAAGGATGTCGATAGAGGGAACGCGCTTGATGTAGTCCTCTGTGCTGAGGTTGGAGGCCAAAAAGCCACCAAACTGCACCAAAGTGTCATGACACTGCAAGAAGACAAACAATTAGATAATTGTTGTTAGGAGGCATTAAGTAAATTGTTTCAATTACAGTTTCTATGAAGGTAGCAAATGCAAGGACATGCTAACGTTTACCTTAAAAGTAAACGAACGGAGAGCGAATACATACCTGGTCATAGAGGTGACCGACAAGTTTAAGGTGTTTCTCTCCACCCTCCAAGAAAACCACACCATTTCGCTGCTGAGCCATGAGTAGACACAATGGCAGGGCTAGTTCGTGGTCCAGCAGTGCATCCTTCAGACGCTGTGATGACTTTTTTGTGTTCCTGATCTGGCCGAAGTAGCCACCCTGTGAACAATGTCACATTCATGATGACATGGATCTGAACTTGCGTGCAGCACTGGTCTATACACTAGTCATACAGATCAAAAGAATGCATAAGGAAGTACCATAAGTATTTGAGTCTATTGTATAGAATACCTCCGCTTTGAGCTGCTCCCCTCCTGTCATGGCCTCCAACTGTTCTGAGGTCATCTCATCTGTGATCTCAATGCCAGCCATTTTCTGCACCACCTCTTTCAGGATCAGCAGATCAAAACTGAAGAAAGAAAAGGAACAAAAGAGGCAAATGAGAAGCTAAGAACACATAGGTCCTCAAATAACCACGTACTCCTCCCAATGCACAGTTAAGAATAAGTCCTACTTTTAAAATACAAGTCACTTAGTCTTTACTTAGTAGTAGATGACATGAGGTGTTGTTAGGCCATTTTCGGTGTGGTAAAAATATTCCCATGTCTAATTAAACATTTGAAATCAAAATATACTGTGTGTGAACTTGCTCTGATGTTTGGATAGTTATACGAGTGACTGCGTGTATGTCACTGTATTTGAGATGGATGGTTCAAAATTTTATTCTGTGATATTCACTGTAATATGAATAGTAAAACTCAAGGCTAACCAAGTGATAATAAAGAATTAAGACTCAATGGTGGACTTTGACTATATCCTGCAAGTAGTCATACTATGTTCTTACTACCACACTCTTTGGAGTTACTTACCTCTTCCCTGCTTTTAGCTGATTGGTGACATATTGAAGGAGGCCAGCCAACTCAATTGGGTATTTTCTGAACACGGCTCCACACAGACTTGCCAGGCCTTAGTTGACAAGAGGAACAGGTGTATGTTAGATACTCATTAAAACATCAAACAGTTTTCCTCCTTTTGCATGCAAATGAATGATGTGGCTAACTGTGAAGCCACATACTCTGAAGCCAGGATGAGATGGTGGTGTCGTCGTGCTTCATCTTTTCCTTCTCAGGATTGGCAAGAGCCTCAATGATGCAATCTGGAGACAGAGTTAAGTGGAACAACAAAGACAGACAGCTCCTTTACAAAGCCCGTTTCCTCCAATAACACACATACACACACACGTCTGTTGTTAGCGGACTGTATAAGGGCAGTGTAGGATACAGGCCAAGACATCATAGTTGAGGGATGTAAGGTACTTCAAGGAGTCCACCACTGGAACGATAAGGTTGTCGTACCATTGGATCTGAGACAGCATCTGGAATACAACATGACAGGGAAGGGAGTAGAAGATTATTACCAACACCAGAGGACGTAGATTATACCTGACCTGGTAACACCTCCTTAATACAAACGAGAGGCCAAACAAGTGTGTGCAAGTCATCTTTAGAGTGTAAGTGCATCAACATTCCAGTATCCACCAATCTGGGGCATGAACTCAATTACAAAAGAGTTGTGTCTGAAGAAACTGATGAAGTACGTGGCAGAGATGAAGTGTTCATTTGCGCAACGTCTATATTGTAATTGCATTTTATAGAGCTACACAGAACAGTGAGACACAGGTGACACCGAAAATTGTTAAAAAGAGATGCAGAGCAAAATGTCATGCTTAAGTGTAAGGGCCTGGTTTTACTGCATTGCAGATACACACACCACAGACATGTAGCTATCTTTATATTACTTCCTAGACCACTTAAGACTCTGAATTCTGTACATAAGCAGTAGATCAGCATCTATATATTCTATGCATGCATATTTCACATCAAATCAAAATGGACCATTTTGTTCTTTTCGGCATATGTGCAGTTGGTGCCCGAGTAGCGAAGTGGCTGCACGGAAAATTTAAAGGGTACGTAGACATCTCCGCAGAGCATCACATACACCATATGATGAAAAAATGTATGTCACTCGGACCCAAGCAGACCCTCATGTAACTGCAGACTTGGCAAGTATAACATTAGCTTGAGGGTGTTAAGATAGATTAGAGTTTGACTTTGCTCGAGCTAAAAATGCTAAGACTGTATATTTCTATACTTTTGATGCCAAAAATAATTAGAGCAAACTACACTTACATAATCAAAGAGGATGGTGGGATTGCTATGGCTCAGCTTGCCAATCTGCCTTCCAGATTGTTTCACATTCTCTTTGGTCAACCGCCTAGGGAGGGAAAAAGCACAAGACAGGAAACAGCAGATTAAAAAACGATACAAAAAGACGATACAAAGAATACAAAGAGTGCTGTAAGCAAAGACTGTCACTTCTGTAAGCTCCACAGCAGTTGGAAAAGACTCTTATGGTTGTCAGCTTAAGACAAAAGAAGCGTCATTGATTTTTTTCCAATATCAGAGCAGAATAATAACTTGCCCAAAAAAGTCCCTTTTTAAACCCTTGTGTTGTTCAAGATGGTCACATTAAACTGTCTTTTCAAAAAACCTTAACTTGAGATAGCTAGGAAAAACAAAACATATCTCTGCATTATTTTATAAAAATCTCTTTAATTCAAACCTACTGAGCAACAGATTAAGTTCACAATTATTTTAAGATTTGCAATTTAAAAGTACACACTTAATAGTTTTAAAAACTGCAATGTGGGCACCCAGATAGCCTAGCGGTTATGCCACGTGACCCACGTGCAGAGGCGTAACGGCTGTGCCAGGTTCGAGTCCGACCTCGGCCATTTACCACGTCCTTCCCCACTCTCTCTCATTTCCGACTCTATCCACTGTCCTCTCTAATGAAGGCCAAAAATAAATCTTTAAAAAAAACCTGCAATTTGTTCTTGTTATTTTAAAATCATATATGAATAGTGGAAAAAATAGCAATTGTGATACCAGATATTCAGAGTCAAACAGTACAGACATTTTCTGAAATGTATTCTTTATTAAGTTTAGAGTGAGCAGGGTGAAATAGCAAATGAAGCTGGCCATTCTATTAAAGAGCAGCTGTAGGCTGACAAAACGAGGTGGCCTTGTTGTGTTGTTGGTGGTGAACCTCTGCTGATAGTGTGGCGTCTTAAATTCTGATATTATTGTCTGAAATGTTTCAGTATCTAAAGCTCCTCACCCTCAGGACTAACAGATAAGGATAGGGTTATGTGCAATACATGGTAATTAGAGCAGTATCACTCTAACAGAAAAAAGACTGAAAGACTGCGAAAAGGTGGAAATCTGATAAATGAAGACTAAACTTGGATGAATGGGAAAGGCTCCCAATTCATGCATTCTTTTCCAAATAAAGCAACAATCTGCAGAACAGAATGTGTCTGAATTAGATGGGAAAATGTGTATCTACAAGTTTTAAACAACAATCAAATCAACAACATCAATCCACTGAAGTGACGGCATTCTGTCTTTCAAACAGAGGTCAACTCCTCTCTCATTCAGACAAACCAACCACAGTGCTGGAGATATGGATCCTGCTGCTGTCTGATGCTGCAGGAACTTAATAAACTCAAAATAAAGACTGTTTTGGATGAATATTGGTGCTGAAATGTGGAAATAGCCTTGCCTAAATTGCTTCACACAACCCGAAGTATTGTTGCATGTCTATCTGTTATTGTGACAGGGTGCAGTTCACACACATGTGCTGTGTTGAAAGTGATTCGGAAAGGTTCCTAGGTCCGACCTAGTAAGATTGCTTTAACAGAAAGTAAGCAGGGAGCGCATTCAGACACAAAGCCGACACGTTCAGTTGCCTTTAGATTAACGGAACCGACTTTATGTCAGAAAGGGGCTTTACTGTTTCAGTTGTAGACACAGAGGAGATTAACCAAAAGTACAAAAAAAAACAGATGCCTGCAGAATAATAGTATATTTTGTTTTACAAAGTGACTTACTTCATTATGTATTTGGCCCTTTCCACAGTCTGAGCTTTGACTTTAACCAACAGAGGATGGCTGGAATACGTCTCATTCTTCCATTGCCCATATAACCGGTACCTTAGGGAACATAGATAGAACAGAGAAAACCCAGTTAAACAGAAGGTTTAGCTACGCAGCACTTAAAAAACACTGGCAGGATTGGCTGAGTAGGACATATGAAGGGAAACAAGAATGCACAATTTAATAGCTGTAAAAAATCCCAACTCGGATAGCAGGCTTTAGGGAAACACTTTTAACTTAAACAAAACATGTCAGCTTGCCAAGCTTGTTATTCAGAGTAGTAAAATATACACCTCCTGTCTAGCATTATGTTAAACTGCTGTTATACTGTATGTGTGACAAATGGTGAAAAGGGTGAATTTCTACATTATTTTCTTTACTTACACTAATCACATAATGCATTTTCAATGTGTCATATTTGTAGCAATCATTTAAAAAGCCCTTCAACACAATGAGCAACCCCCTGTACAAGAGACTGACACATAAATGAACTGCACTGCTTGTCCATTTCCAGCTTACATCAAATCTTCCCTTTCACAATGTCAACACAGTTTAGTGAAGACTACAGCGATATAATCTACAAAGTGCAACTATCTTCAGGAGCCAAGGAAGTAGTTGTATTAGCTGTGACAAACTGACACAGACAACCAAAAGTGAAACAAAACCTTTGGGGATGTGAAGTGTCATTGCTCATCAGAGGCGTGCCACAGTGTCCAATCAAAGCTTCTAAAAATAAAATTCTTGCATTGCTCGGGAGCAGAAAAATGGTATGCATACAAAAACTCTGAATTCACTTTGCACAATTGAGCATGGCTTGAAGAATTGAGACTGATTTTGTGTGCTACTCTTTCCTTGTCAGCTAGTCAACACCATCCTGGAGCGATGCCTGAGGGTTTACTACCCGACAATTCAATTACACAGCGCAGCATGTAGGAGGTGATACAAGTGAGTGAGTCTGAGTGTGTGTGTGTGTATCTCACCTGTGCTGGTAGGGAAAGAGTTTGAAGAGACCCCAGAGTTCCTCAGACATGCAAGCATTACACTCCATCAGAGAGAGAGAGGGGAGCAGCACCTGGTCTGCAATGCTCAGGAAACAACTCAACAATGTATCCTGCAATGAGCATACCATCAGAATTAATACGTTTCTCAAAGTCACATATTCTAAAGAGATAAAAATAGCAGACAAACAGTTTTCACACTCTGAATGATTAATCACAGTAGTTTAATAGTTACCAAGACATTCCGTTTAATACTTACCATTCTGTCTTTGTCACTTTGGTACTGAGAAGGAAAAAACAGCAAATATAAGTCAAACTAAGATTTAGGCCAGACTGCTAATGTAATAATATTATGGTTAGTTTTGTACCTCTTTCATGAAGCCCTTGCCCAGACGCACAATTTTGGCAAAGAGGATAGGGTCATGGGAGAGATGCGGGCCTAAGTAGCAGAGCATGCTGAATGTGTCCCTGCGTAGGTCCTCAAAGTTCTCTGCAGGTCGAGGGGCCCGCTTGTACCTCAGTGGATGCAGTACACATCCCCTAGCCCCTTTTGGAACGCCAGCCCTATTAGGGACACAGTAGTATGTCAAAAACGGTTGTTTTCTTTTCTTTTAATTAGTTATTCACTTCCCATTCTATGCTGGACTTTTATGTGCAAACTGTTGGAATCCAGAGGAGTTCAAACTGTGAAATAAGAGGTGCTTGTGCATGCTTTCAGGTCGGACTACACATGGTGGGCAGTAAGTGAAACATGAAAATTAGCACCTTCTGTAAAGAGGCTCCACAGTCAGGTGCACAAGCTGGCAAAGCGCCAGTGCAATGGCCTTGTGAGAAGTAGCATAGAAGGAAGGCATCTGGTCCATAATACTCTGGGCGTGGTGCCAGTCTCCAATCCTAAGCAGCGCCTCTAACAGACCGAGCTTCTGGTTATCAGGTGGCTGTGGGCACAAAAAAAGTAGCACTGAATGTCAGCGTATTATTAAATAAAGTTCAGTAATATTCAATAAGGTAGTTAGAGCAGAGCAGTGACAAAAACACTAAGCATTATATGAAATAGTTTGGACAGAAAATGCTGATGTAGTTATTTACCTGTAATAAGATTGTAAGTTGGTAACTGTTGGTGTAATTTCCCACATTTTTACCTTATTAAAACCTTAACTTTGGGGTTTAATATGTAAACATGTGAATCTTTAGTAATATTCTGCATTATGTTAAAGATGATGATGTTACTGTACACGTTAAATGGACTCTAGGTGGGACAGTAAAGGCTTTGGAAGTGGACATATTCCGACACTTCTTTCCAGTTCTGCTACACTTATGATCTTTGTTTCTATCGCTTGCAAATCATCTGGCTCAGCATTTCTTAAGAACAGGCTCATATTTATATATATATAAACATTGTGAGAGTAAATGCTTGAATACCCTCTCATTCTTCTCCTCTTCCTTTTCTTTCTCCTTTTCTTTGTCTTCATTTTTCTCTGAGGGCAACACAACCATAACCAGCTTGCGAGCAATCTGCTTGGCCTCTGAGATGTCTCGTTTGTGTTCCTCTATGATGGCGGCATCTAGTGGCATAAGCTGGAATGGCAGAGAAGAACAAAATATATTACAGAGGCGTCACATTTGATGTAGGCTGCAGCCATTATCTTTAGTTCTGCACTACACATGTTCCCAAATTCTGACTGACATGAGCAAAGAACCTGCAAATGTAAACTGAATGATCGTTTAACTAATGAGGTAATCAGCTGGATTTGCAGTTCCCATCCTTACATGTACGTAGAGATCCTCCAGCTCTATCAGGTTATGGTGAAGCAGAGCAGCAGCAATGTGATAAAGTGACTTGGGGGTTTCCTCATTGGGCTCCTGAATAAAGATAAATTATGGAAAAGATAAGTTCTTGAACTCATATTTATAAAAACACATTATAGAACTTCTGGGAGGCTATTTAAAATATACATGGGCAATAACTTTTAGGTTGGTTTAGTATATTCATGGACATATTCTGCATGTCGATTTCTTTGATTACCCATTTTTGATATTCATACCTGGTAGAATTTGAACTTAAAGCCCAGAATGTGGCAAAGTGTGAGCGGCTCACACATGTAGGACTTGATGAGGGACAGGAAGAACTCATCTTGGTCAGATCGACTCTCATATACCTCCAAGATTATGTCCAATACACGGTTAGGATCCAAGTTGAAACATCCTAAAGGCAAAAGAAATGGACAGGCAATGGAGAAAAAGGCATTATTCAGGAAACCGAATTTATATAACACAAGGCTAACGCCATTAAAGAAAGAGTTCCAAGGGCCTTCAAAAAGAAAATGTACACAATCCACAATCTTGGTAGGTCTGAATCTGGATGATATAACCAGCACTGCTTGGTGTGAAGCACAGCTCTTCATGGGTCCAAACATTTATGCTCAAATCAAAAAACACAGTAATGCACTACCTGGAAACCAAACTAGGACTGTCTAGTGTTTAAATGCTAGGACTAGGACCCGAACAGAACAGCAGAGAAATGCCAGACCCAAACCTGGCCAGAGGACACAGACATGATTTCACAGCTGGTTGCTGTAAACACTAGTTAAAACAAAACAACACTTTGTGACTTATCTATTGTAACATTAGTATCCTTCTCCCCTGTGCCAAGCTATGACATGTATAATCTATCATTATTGACAAAAAAAGGTGGAAAAACACAATCTAGGCTTTCTGTTATTCCTCTTGCCGATTGAAACAACTTCTAATCCACTTGTTATTTCATCTTAAAAGCTCACTTAGTGTCACGGTGATGGATGAAAAACGCAACACGTTTAGAATCAGCTTTGGAGTTTTGTTGTAGCATGTAGCATAATAAAGATAACTTCAACTAACTTCGACTGTTTAGCCTTTTGAACTTTAACGTCTGTCACCACAGAATAGCATTGCCAATATACTGTCATCGGTAACCTCCCAGACAAGACTGACCTCTGCTCTCTGACCTTTTACCCCGTGCAGGTAAAACTGGTAGTGTTTCTTTCACCTTATTTCCAAGCTGTACTATCTCATTCTTATGATACAATGTGCAAGTTGCAATACACATACAGAAGCACGTCCTGAATGATCAGCACTGGTCTTCTCACATCCAGGTGAGTATTAGGCCTAATGTGAAAAAGATCTGGAACTTCCAGCGACCCAGATGCGACTTCATAAAATAGGGACCTAAACCCGTACGGGTCCTGGGGTTTTATGCACCCTTGCAAACATCTAGTGTGAAGATCCAAGAGACTGGCAGGCAAAATTGTAAATTTACTACAAGACAAAAAACAAACAAAAACAAACAAAAAAAACCCCATACTTGACACTGAATGCAGTGACCCTGAAAAAGGGTTGTTTTGTACCTATGAGGGACTTGATGCTCTCCAGGACGAGGTGGCTGGTGATGTTGCCTGACAGGTCTTGGCCAAGCTCAGTAATTAGTTTGGCATAGCCCTCATTCTCCTCCCTTAGCAAGTTAAACTTTTGCTGCTTGTAACTGAAAAGACACAATATTACACAAATATTGGATATGTATTATAAAGCACAATGAGTAAATATAACACACATTATCTAGTTATGCATGTCTGCAAATCTACTAAACTGTGCACTCTACTTACAATAGTTTAGTCTTGATTTTTACAATCTTCTGATTAAACTGATGCGCTTGTTTTATAAGTCCAAGGGATTCAAGGGTTTCTGGATCCAGTCTCTCTTTCAGGATGGCCTCTGGTACAAAAAACTGAAATAAAAGAACATTTCATTTTAGTACTTAAATACAGACGGTAAAATAAATTATGAATCTATGACACCAATAGTGTGTGGGGAAATCCTTACAAACAAACTATGACACCCCACTGTCTGGACAAACAAAATAAATAAATCAAATATAACTGTGACAAGTAATTAAATTAAATGCTAAGTCATATGACCTCTTGTGCTTTGATGGTACAAATAAAACCTTGAGGCAGCCATTGCATTACATTCTATTCTTAATTGCATACAAGACTATGTTTTTTCTGTCAGTTGTAAAAAAAATAATTTGATGATAAAAAAGAAAACATGTTCTTACCAAACATGCTCCAACCAACTGTGTGTAATGGTCACGTTTGTTTTTTTCTTCCAGTGCACCAGTCTCCAAATCTGTAAGAAATATGAAAAATAACAAAACACATTAACTTTAGTAAACACTCACAGCTATTAGCATCATACATTTTATTAAGTTTGTATTTAATACCCCCAAGTTACCTAGTATACTGAACACATCTGCTAAAATTGATGGCATGTCATCTCGGAGTTCCTGAAAACAAAACAATGAGAAGTTTAAGCTGGGGAAAAACCATTGCTGGCATATTTGCTAGCATAACAACACCTAAATCACATATCTGTGACTCAGTCAGCATCAGCTTAAACTGTGTACGTTTGCCAAACTCATAAAAATGACTGGATTTCCGAGCCAACGTCTTCCAGCATTTCAAAAACTAATAGCCTTTCTGTCACACAATGTTCAGTATACTGCCCATTAAAACACACTGTTAAAGCCATTATACCTTCAGTGTAAATGTGATTGAGCACAGTACGCTCCTAGGACCAAACTTTACAGACATTTAATGACGCAGGAATACTGAACCTATCATGTGCCAGAAAAAAACGATACTGGACAGACACCTAGCATGATGGAAAGGAAATGGAGAAAATGTCTGAATGTATATGTCACAGTAGAAATCGCGATCCAGGATAATCGCTGATTGTCCTAGGAGAGACTCCGATTGCAATCTGTCCTAGGACAAACAGCGATTCTACCAGGACAATAACAAAAAACAATAAAAACAATACAATATAATTCTTAAAGACAGAAGTCTTTTAATTATGGTTAGGGTTAGGGTGAGGGGTTAGGGATGCAAGAAAAGCTGGACTACCATGTTCAACAAAGTGCCACCCACATACTGTTGGAGTCAGTACTGTAGGACTGTAAATACTGTAAATAGGTAGAATAAACTCATAAATGGGAATGTATTAATTTGATCATAAACGAGTGTTTTCTTGCTGTATTTGTAAGAATATTGTTGTTTTATTTATTTTAACATCATACCATTAAAATAAATTTGAGATCCCGATCACAATCTGTCCTAGGACAATCGGCGATTATCCTGGGTCGCGATTTCTACTGTGACTTATACTTCCACTGCACTCCAATTCCGAGTCAAATGTTGTACTTTTTACTAAATTATTTTGCAGCTTTAAAGTAATGCTAAATATATCAGTCAATCAATAATCAAATTCTGACATAATATTATAGATTAAGAGAAAACTACCCAGTAAAGAAATACTGTAGTTTGGTCACCTTTACCAGCTGCAACATTAAAGTAATGGTCATATTAATACAATAATATATATTATTCTGAAATGGACCAGTTTGTGTAAGTACTTATACTTTTGGTAGTTTGTGTATATATTGATGGTAATAGTTTTGTGCTTTTTCTGAAGTATTATTGAAGAATTTAGATACATGACTTGTACTTGTAGCAGAGTATTTCTACACTGTGGTGTTGGTAGGTTTACTTAAATCTGAGTACTTCATCCACCTCTGCATTTGTGACATTGTTGACACAGTCAGCAGGTACAATGTCTAGACCCTGAAGCTGAAACAACCTTGTGTTTGGCAGATTTTTTACATTATTTTGTGTGTATAAAATAATATCTTAAATATACTTACAGTGGTGTGTTTACAGGTGTTGCTAATGAAAACGAAACTTTAACAACATCATAAAATATATGAGTAAGTCAAACTGAGTTGTTGGTTTGACTGATAGCAAAGCAAGTCCTGTGATTTATATTACGATTGTCTCCCTCTAAATCTTCTATTAAACTAATACAATATGTACATTATCTGTATGTACATATTGTATATTAAGTTCTGAGGAAGTCATTTGGCAAACAACAGGCCTACTGTTTACACTGGACACTCATCCTGGTGTGAAAGGTCAAAAACAAACCGATAAACAAGTAAAGAGGCTTAATTCATTTTCAGGTTTTGATTAATATCAATACTTGGCTTAATATTCGTGTCACGCTCCTGTTACAGCGCAGGGAGGCTTAAGGATTATGCTTCACAGCAGCTTATGAGCAGTTTTAATAGAAAAAAAACCCTCCAGTCCAACTTTCTATTTAACTTCACTGCACTTTTAAAGGTCACCTGAACTTAAACCTTTGATACTTCCAAAGGTTTAATGTATCATTTCTTAAGTAATTGCACAATAGACTTAGGAGCACCAGTGGAGAGGGACTGCGCTAACCACCATAACTCAAACTAACAGCATGTATAAGCGATTACCTCGTACTTTTTAATTGAGTGGGTTCAGAGAAGCTCTAACTTCCGAGTTTTACGAGTCGGGGGTCTTTTAACGGCTCGGCCACAGTAATTTGATAATCATTTTCATTTGGTAGAATGCTGGCGATCAATCTGATGGATGACTTCATCAATCCTTATAACGGAGTCGTATCGGCCGCGGAGTCTGAGAGTAAGTCGAGAGGCCATGAATCGTCCCTTTATGAATCACATTCCAACTAAAACTTGATTAGTGAGCTATTGCAGCAGGGAAATACAGCCGCACTTGATATTCATTAAGATAAGGTGTTACTGCCAGCGTTACATGGTTTGTGACAATAAATTTCCCATTTGCATGAAAATGGGCTCAGAAATTTAAATGGCAAAAATACAGTCTAGCTCATTGTAGCGCAGTTTGGCAGCGACGAGTGGAATAATTTATTCATGAGGCTGGCAGGATGTTGGGTGCTACCATCTGAAGTGTGTGGTGAAGAGTGCTGGTACTTCTTTGGTCTTTCCTGAAGTGAATTTCACTTTGTTTTGCAGTATGTATTCTGTTTTTTTTTAGCACATACAGAGGAGTTGGTGTAATTGCACATTTAAATCAACATTTCAGGCTTTTTAACTGATCTCAAAATCCATGAAAAGCACCTTAAATCAACATGAAGAGGTCACATTTTCAAATAAACATCATAACAAGTGTCCAATAGATGACAATTTTAAGACAGCATCACCCTACTGATCCCAGTTTGGTGATAATAACATTAATAATTCCCTCCTCTAACTCTCCTGGCCTGCCTTTGTTTTGCTTCAGCTCCGTCGTGTCTTCAAACAATTGGTGATTGAATCATATTTGTACCATCCTATTAACAGTTGAGATTATCCTCGTGATTATCCTGTTTTGCAGAGCAGCCCCCGCCTCACCCCAAACAGACCACCAGATTAGGAGGAAATAGTTACAGTGGACTGAGATGTGCTCATAAACACTGGTAAATATTACAGAAAGAGGATTTTTTTTTAGGATGCAGTTTGGATGTTTAGGTCACACAGCTGAAAAATCTGTTTGTGTCTGAATAAACTTATCACACTATTCAATCACAATAGGAGTAAGATTGTGCATCAATAAAGTAAATATACTTATTAGATTTTTATCTGAGAGTTAACCCTCTAAGTGGCAAAATTGCGTCAAGCAACATTGCTGAATTTAACAAGCCATAGTTGTAAATATGGTGCCTCATGTAGTTACTACTTTACACCAGGAGATGTCGGACATCTGTAACTTCAACCTGAGCAACATTTGTGGGCGTGTTTCTATTCAAAGTATTGGAGTTTATAGAGTTTGAAAACCGCCCCCTGGTCGAGGAGACGAGGAAGTAGTGGTTGTAGTATTAGCGTGCGTAGCGGCAGCGAGTCCGTTCGCCATGACAGTCCACAAGCAGCACATACTGGAGACGATGCTTTGCTTCACCATGTCCATAGTGGGGGTAGCAGGGGTGGTCTAAACACCGCTAATGATGACGGTGGTAGCGGGAATGTAAAAAAAACGCGGGAGAAGTGGGAGAAGCTACGGGAGAAAATACACTGCTAATAGCGGTGGAAGCAGCAGTGGCGTTCAGGGTCCCGTCATAAATTATGATGATGATGGCTGAGTTTGTTTGAGAGATGAGGAAGTGGATCACAAGTGGATCAGACATTCTGATGAGCCTGTTGGGTATTGTGGAGACGGGTATCTGACAAATTCTGACAATGTGACGTCACAATATGCAAATTAGATGAGTGAATTTACTCCCATCACAAACTTTGGGTCATACTGATGATTTTTCTCATTTACAGTACGCCTTTATCTCTAACCATTTTCAAGCTACAACCTTTTGAAGTCGTGATTCATTTTATTGAAAAAACTGTGGCGCCTAAAGAGTTAACTGCATGACTCTTTGCATGCACATAGGTTGACACTGAGATATGATAAAGCAGCCGTTAACACTATAAGGGAGGCTTGAGACATCACCTCTCACCTGTGTACTATGCTACATTCTTTACCCAGGAAGAACAGAAACCTTTCACACCTGGCCACAAAGGGCCCTAACGAACCACATTGTGAGAGGGAATGACCTAATGACTCGCATAATGAGGCGAGGGGCAACACTCACCCAGCAGACTGGAGCTTCAATAGTGTTAATGGATCCTGGAGAGTATAAAATCTGGAACTCCCAACCAGTCAGTTTAGAACTGATGAAGCCTCTTGGATGAAGGTGAAACGTCTTCTGGCTAACTCAAGCAAGTCCAGATGCTACGATTGAAACTTCGAGGATAACCATGACCTGGATGACTGAGAATCTTCACAGATGTGCAGTTAAAAGTTTTGGGTCCATCTAATGTTTTTGCACCTGAACCTGAATGGAAAACGTTAAAGACTTCAGTTAGTCTGGAGTCATGTCCTTCCTCTCAAGCAGCTAATTTTGTTCATCTATTCTCGTGCTTCCGGCCTTGAAACTTTCTTGAGGTTTTTAATAGATATTTTTGTCCGTCTACTTATGTTTTATTTAGATTTATTTTGTGTTAGCCTTGATGGGGAATTCAGCAGCACACAAAGATGCTAAACCTGTTCACAAACTATATTTTAACTAATTAAATCCGGTAGTTATGATGTATAAGCTGTGAAACAAATACAGGTGGTCCTCGGTTTACGAACGAGATCCGTTCCTACAAAGCTTTTTGGTGTAAGTCGGATTTTATACCTAAATTATACCTAAATTAATACCTTGGCGAACTCAGTGACGCTTTCGTCTTTGTTGCTGACTGTGTTCCCCCCGTGACTGTGTTCATCGCTGCGCGCCAGGAACTAGTTCTCACGCGAGTATCGTTTTATTTACGAACCAAACCGCTCATGTCAAAATTAGGTTTTGTAAGTAATTTATGGGAGTCGTTCGTAAACCACGAAACATCGTAACACGAGACCGTCGTGAACCGAGGACCTCCTGTAATATGAATTTTGCTTTTCTCTTGCTTCGTAGTCACATTGAAACACAGTCTAAGCGTGTCTATCTTCTATAATATGACCCAGTAAAATGCAATATGTGGACAGAGTGTAGTTATAGTAAGTGTGTTGCTTACTAAACACAGTGTAGTATGGAGCTGGACAAGACTGCTGGCCTCCACCCACATCTCCAGAGCTGGAAGGGGAATTAATATATTGAACCTAAGCCACATTATTTAGAAATATACACAAGCACAACACAAACACACACACCTCTTGCTGTAATATCACTCTGCTAGCCTCTATAAGCTAATTAGTAGTTTAATAAATGGATAAATATGGGTGTATATGATTTTAGGCGTCATTAAAACATTTAAATATTGTACAGAAAGAGAACAGAGGATGATTTTGACATATATTTGGTTTATAGAAATAAGAAATAACTGATCCGTTAACTCGGGAACAGAGGATTCGAACTCAAGGAATGTGTGTGTTTATTTCACGGTGTCTTTAATTAGATTCTTTGATATCTGACTCTCAGATGTCTGAGCTTCCTCGAAAGCACTACTTAAATATTCCTTAGTGCGAGTGCATTACTGGGGGGATGGTAATGTAAAACTTTTCCACTTCTGCAGGTTCGTATTCACATTGTTGTCAAATGAAACTCAACTAGAGGTATACCTTTTTTTTTTTTTTTTTACTCTGGAAAATAACCGGCTATGATCAGAATCACTTATAATTTGTAGTCAGTCGGCTGAAACGTGGAAAAAACCACCAGTCTGACCCTTTGAAGACTGAGAAAAGGCATTTATGTTCATTCGGTGATTGTCTGTACTTGCAGTCTTGACGTCATTAAACACGAGCCCAGCTGAGGTGCATCATACCAGATGGTTACAATCAGTTTCAGTTTACATCATGTCACCAGTGCAGGAGGCTTTTTTCTTCTTCTCCTGCAATAAAACCAAAATAAATCCCTACATGTTAAAGTGCGTTTAGATTTTACAATCGCTGTTCCGTGTCTGACTTTTCTTGTCTCTTACCTTCAGGTACAGAAGCAGGTCCACCCAAACCTGACGGCGAAGGAGGATGCCCTCCAGCACATCGAGGAGCTGATCCTGCAGCTGCTCAACATGCTGTGTGTGGCCCAGCCTCGCTCTGTGCAGGATGTAGAGGTAAATCCTTCATGCTCTCTCCTAGTGTCTGTTTGAAATAATAATAATCTAACTTTTATTGATCCCCTTGGGGAAATTCCTTCTCTGCATTCATCCTATTCAAAGTTAACCTTAACTATACATACTAGGAGCAGTGGGCTGCCGCGGTGCAGCGCCCGGGGAGCAGTCAGGGGTTAAGGGCCTTGCTCAAGGGCCCACAGTGGTGGTGACTGGGACAAGCGGTCACTCTCACTTTCCCACCTCAACCTCTTGCCAGTCACCACCACGGGGGCTCGAACCGGTGACCCACCAGTTACAAGTTCGCTTCACAAACCACTAGACCCAAATCTAAATCTGAAAACTAAACTTGTGATATGTGAAATGTAGAAAATGCATACCCCAACAGATCCTGATGCCATTTTTTCCCAATAATCAAGTCAAATCCAGTCAATTCTATTCATAAAGCACATTTAAAATGACAAGAGTTGAACCAAAGAGCTGTACAATTATAAAATAAGACATAAACACAATGACTAAAAAGACAAATCTGAATAAAAACTGAATAACAGAAAGGATACGGCACAATAAAAGATGAAATTAGGGGGTCAGGCTCTACTTGGATGAAGAAGTGGCGAGTCTTCAGTTTTTAAATAGAAGAAACCCCCCAACAAACTCTTCCCCACATTAGATGCAGCCATTTAAAAAGCTTGGACGCCTCTTTTTTTTGTGTTGAGATCTTGAAACATCCAAGAGCATCTGGTTGGTTGACATCAGTGCTCCATTAGGGGTATGAAAATGTAGGAGTTCAACTAAATAAACCCATTAAAAACCTTAAAAACACACAATAAAATCTTAAAATTGAACCTGAAACCTACAGGAAGCCAATAGAGGGAGGCCACTACTGGTGTTATGTGATCATGTCTTCTTTTTCCTGTTGCAGTTTGTACCAGACCCTGAAGAAACAAGTGTGCTGTATAAATGCTATCTCAACTCACAGGAACTCAATCCATCTTAAATATCTTTACCTCTTCCCTCTCACCAGGAACGCGTCCAGAAAACTTTCCCCCACCCGATAGATAAGTGGGCGATCGCCGACGCCCAGTCAGCCATCGAGAAGCGCAAGAGAAGAAACCCTTTACTTCTCCCCGTGGACAAGATACACCCGTTGCTTAAGGTAAAGACTCCTGAACAGCTCATCCCTCTCCATAACTACTCCCTATCCTCGCATACAGACGGCTGCTGGGAAATATTTCTAATCCGGTTTCCCTTGCTGTTTTGACAGCTTGGGTCGGTCTAATTAAATTAGCCTGAAGTGATCTGGTCCGTCATCATGCAGGTTCAGACGGACAGACGCTAAACACTCTGCTTTTTCTTCCAACAGGAGGTTTTGGGCTACAAAGTGGACTACCATGTCTCCCTGTACATCGTGGCAGTGCTTGAGTACATATCAGCTGATATACTGAAGCTGGCGGGCAACTATGTCGGCAACATCCGTCACTTTGACATCAGCCAGCAGGACATCAAGGTGTCCATGTGTGCAGACAAGGTGAGGGTCGTCAAACACGACGAGGGAAGAAGGTAAATGCTTCTGATCGGCTCTGACACTGATCCGTCGTCTGTTCCCAGGTGCTGATGGACATGTTCGACCAGGAGGAGGACTTCGGCTTGATGTCGCAGTGCCCAGAGGAGCCGTCGTCCTCCGGGGAGCTCACATACGACGACCTGGTGAGGCTTGAAATCGCAGAGGAGCGGCAGTACCTGCGAGAGCTCGACCTGATCATCAAAGTGTTCCGCCGCCACTTCCTGTCCAACCCGAAAATCTTCACGACTCAGGTGAGGAACGTCTTAACTTTCAAATTAAAAGCTGTAAACATTTAAATGTTGTTTGTTTGGAGGAATCATTTAAGACTCGCGTAAATATTCAGTCATCCAAGATAAGATACGCTAAGCTAAGCTAAATTAAGCTACGATACGATACCATACGATACCATACGATACCATGAGATACCATGAGATGAGATGAGATATAATAAGGTAAGATACGAAAAGATAAGATAAGATATGATACGGTTGCGCGAATAGTCGAATGTCAAATTTACTATTCGAATACCACCGCAGTGAACGACTATTCGAATATTCGATTATTAGGGTACAGCCCTAGTCAGAAAATGGTAAAAAAAATATATATAAATCAGTGTTTTAGACCCCAATAAAACTTCTTCAAATGTCTTAGAAACTAGAAAATATTCAATTTTATGAAGCTTCATTTTCTTGTTTACCTGGGTGATGAGTCCAAAAAGAAACAACTAGTGCTTCTCTTAAAAGTTTTCAATATTAGATTTTCAACTAGAACAGAAAAAAGGCATCAAATTCTGAAAAAAAAGTTTTTTCTTATCGGAAGCAATTTAAAGCACCTCTTTGGTCAGTAAATAAAATTAAAACTTATCTCTGTGCATACATATCTACATATTGAGGAATGTTTTCTCGAATAATTATCCCTTCTTCCCTTAAAATGGCTTAGATTTAACTCTACAATATTGCTTCCTCTTGAATGTGCAGATCTATGAAGTAAAACTCCTCTATGCTACACAGTGGTAAACATAACGATAACAATATGGGAATATGGACAAAATCGATCCTTTAGGTTTGTTAAATATAAAACTCTAAAGTCTGAATACATTTTTTTGAAACTCTGGATACTGCAGTGTCAACGTGGGAGCATTTGTCATAGTATTAACTGCTTATTTTGCTCATAAAGTGATATCTAGCATATAAAACACACCATATTGGGATGTTACAAGGTAAAAAACTAGATTTTCAGCTGAGGGAGTCTTAAAAGAAGACGCTATATGGACATTTAGTGTGTCAGGAGTGCAGTTCAATAAACACCAGACTGAAGTTTTAGTTCATACAGCTGCTCAGTGCTGGTTATATAATACTTTCTGTTTATCTCACTGGTAATATACGCCATGAGGAAGTTACAGCTCACTAATTACAGAAGAGTGAAACAACGGCTGCTCCACAGTGTTACTGGAATGAAACAGATGACAAATCAGTTACCCAGTGAAATCAAGTATCATACAAACGGGTACAACACTGACGCAACAAACATAAAAAGCAGCAACATACCCACCTACTGCTACCAGAAGGGGACTGGTTCTCCACCTCTTGTGCTGAATAAGCAGCTGTGGCCGGTTTACTCCAAATCCAGCTCATAAACAAACAGTCAAGTTTCCATCAAAGCCATTTCAGCCAAATCCAGCGTAAGATCATTTAAAGATTACAGCTGAAGCTCTGTAATCGGCTAACTGCTAATCAGCGTCATGGAGCAGCGTGAAAAACCCCAAACAGAGTTTACAGAGTTGTTTTATGTTGAGCAGAGGCAGCTTTACTGTTGCGTATTTGCCTTTTTCCCTTTAAATACACTGAATATTGAATATTGAATGAAGTTTAAGGTTTCTCCACATGCTTTTCTGATGGATTACTGCACAGTCAGAGCAATTATTGTGTATGCAGAAGGTCACAACCTCGAGAAATATCCTAATAAAAAGGGTTAAACCTCCAATTTTGTGCCATCTGCAGTGCTCGTTGACTCCTCCAGTAAACAGCCCAGTAAACAGACGCTCATATCTGTCTCAGAGGGTCACCCAAAGAAGCAAAAACACTAACTACAACATGTCTAATATGGCACATAATTCCCTAAAAACAGAGAGAGAAGTGTAGATAAACGAAGGAATCGAACAGTGCGTCTAGGGATCGAGAGGAACCGAGTGGAAAGTTGGGTTTAATGGGTCGCTGTGGCTTTGCATATTTTGGGTTGGGTAATTTGCGGTATCATTTGGGTGAGGAGGATAAACCTTTGTGAGGCCCAGTGGAATGCAGAACATGTAATTATGTTGAGACAGGAACAACATCTGCAGCCCCCGCCAGAACAACCTCAATTATGTCTGTTGAAACGCGGCGTAATCTGAAATTACTCGGGGAGATGTCAAGAAAGTGTTACGGTCAAATAATGACGGGGCTGAACTTCTATTCAGACTTGAGCAGTCAATAATCACCCTGTGCTATTTTAGGGGCCTCATCTGCTTGACTAATTATTTCCTCGGGCAAATTGAGCCTGTTGTTGTTGTTGTTTCGAGCACATTCTGGTTGTTTTTTTTTACCATTTATTTATACAAGAGAGGCTGGCCGAGGATGGGAGCTCTTTCAGCAGCACCCTGCGACACACTTACTGTGTTTACATGCACTTAGAAAAGCTGATTGTTGTCAGTTTTCTTTGGCAAGAGGATTTCTTAAACATCATTTTAAGAAAAACAGGCACTGACACTGTATGCGCCCCCAGACAAAACTGAAACGACTGCATCTGCGTGAACTTTCTTGTTACAGTTTGGCAGTTGCACCATTATAAGCATGCCAAAGTAGCTGTCAGAAAGTTATCGGCGTACTCATGGTTGTACAGACAGCGAGATTACTTTGAGAATAAAGATTTGATGATTAGGGGTTTCCTACGCTTTTGACAGGCATGTGAACCGCGGATTATTTGCAAATTTGGAAAGGAACTTTGGGCCTACAGTCCTCTAGCTAATGGCGTATGTCAAAATTTTTAAGACAGTGATCTGTGTCTGCACCAATATTCAATTGGCCACGCCTTACATCTTCACCAAGTTTCATAAAATCAAATTCGGCCGGGTAGTTTTTGTGTAATCCTGCTAACAGACAGACATAGAGACTTAATAATGGCACTTCAAGAAATGCCTCAGCGAGGAATAATTCCCTAAATCTTGACGAAGAGTTGCATTTACAAGATTCACCGATCAACCACAACATTATGACCACTGACAGGTGAAGTGAATAACATTGATCATATTGGTACTATGTGGTGTTCTGCTGGAAAACCTTGGATTTTAACATCCGTGTTGATGAGACTTAGACACCCAAATAAACATTGTCCCAGAACAAGCACAATCCCAAATGTCACTGGCCTACCCCCGCAGGAAAATGCACCCCACCACATGGCAACACCATCAAACAATCAGGAACATCTTGAGGAACATGACAATGGCCCAAAATGTTGATTTGACCTCCAAACTTCCTAGACCCCATTCTGATCAAGCATCAACAGGATGCAGTGGAACAAGTTGGATTGACAGAGGCCCCACTGCACAAGCCAGAGTACCCAAAGGATCCCCTGCCAACCTCCTGGTGCCAGACCCCATAGGACACCCTGAGAGGTCCTCTTGTCCATTCCCAATGGTTCAGAGTATTTTTGACCACATAAGGGGTACCAACACAATATTAGGCAGGTGGTCATAATGTTACGGCTGAT